>JAJOOH010027571.1:0-10619 GCA_029582605.1 Solanum gracilifrons
ACGAGGCTTATGGTGTGATAGCTGCTAATTTAAGTTTATCATGACTTGTATTGTAGATTAAAACTTGAAAGGGGAGGCTAAATCGTGATAGTTGTATTGGTCAGAGGATAAGGTATGTAAGGCTATTCGATTCAATATTCTTTGGCATGAAATCTGATACTTACAATTCATATCAATAAGTGAATTTCCCAAGTTTTATTCCTAGTAAAGGAAACATAGTGGTAGCGTACGATCTCTAAATAGCTAACAATACTTCCTCTTCTCCTTAGTGTATAGAATTACTTCATTATATGTTCACTACTCTATACTTGTGTAATTATCCTCCTATGTGCTGGTATAGAAATGGTATTTGTAAAAGCAAGTTTGGTGAATCCTCCTCTTAGTCAGTTGAAGTCAATTGTGTCAGTTAAGCTCACAAATAATGCATTGATGTTACATAGCTCCTTATGTCATTGTTACTGCCTTGCAGTATTATTTTCATGTCTTCTACTACGGGTCCATAGTCCCAAATATAAAAAATGATTATGACCACCAAACCAGCAATCTCAAAGATTAAAGAATCTAAGTAAAGCAATCTCTATAATTAAGTGTGGCAGCTCAGGGGCGAAAGCCTAGCATGGGCCGATCCCAATTTGTGTAATTATGAGGATCGCATCCCAGGGGTTAAAATGCCTAGCATGGGTCATCCTCTTCTACCAATGATCAGTTGGTCATTCGTATCACATGCCTTATAAAGATCATAACACACAGAAAGGTAAAGACAAGAATGTAAGATACATGATTCCACAAGAGTTAACAAATGTGGTCTTCTGTTCTGATTTATGCACACATATATTGATACTTGGTTTCATTCGAACTCTTATTTATATATGTTATTGCATTACATATTCAGTACATTTTGTCGTACTGACGTCCCTCGTGGGGGACGCTGCATTTCATGCTGCAGGCACATGTACTTCAACTAGTAGACCTCCTCAGTAGGAGCACACGACACTCAGCTACTTTTGGTGAGCTCCAAATTGATTCGTAGCTTTACTGAGTCCTTAGTAGATTCATTTTAGTATTGTATCGTAGTTAAGAGTAAGGCGGGGTCTGTCCCGACCTACTCTAAGGTTTTCTATCTTTTAGAGGCTTTGTAGACTTTATGTATCTAGTTTGGTTGCGTCTTAACAAGTTGTGGCCTCAATGGCCAAGTCTTGTATATAAGTTTTGGGTCTACTTATGTTGGTTCGTATCGCTGCATCCTATGTGAACTTGTCACAAGATTGTAATAGTTATATGCATAGTAAGCACATGTTACATGTTGGTTCTCTCGGGCCTTTAGGGCATCGGGTGCCTGTCCGTCTTAATGGGATTTGAGGCGTGACAAATTACCTACGAAGGTTTTTCCATCGAATTTTAATTGGCCAAAAAATTCGCATGTAATCAAAATACTTGGAGATTTTACTGTATTATCCTTATGGAAATCCCCAGGTAAGCAACACCTTTCTTGTAGTGTGTGTCATGGCTTTGTTTAGGATATTATAGTGACAACAATAATATAATAAAAATAAGTTTTCAAGGGATTAGTTTTGCAACTTATTTCATTCATGTGACTAACTAGTTAGCAATTGATCCAGTGCAAACATCCAAGTAAATTTGTTGAAATTATTTATGATTTGGTAAAGGGTAAAAAATATGTAAAATTGAATAAAAATGTCATTACTTAATAGTTTCATTTAAAAGTACCTTTATAGTTAAAAAAAGGGAAGTTTAAAGATGATACTCATCCATAAGACCATAACTAGGGACTAGCATTCCATATTCATCCCACAAATTTCTTTTCTTACGCTGGAGAAATAGGCAATTTCTGCTTAAGTTGTTTTTATTGAGCAAAAGTAACACAAATTAGATTAATGATTAATGAGTTGAAATTCATCTTGACTTGTTCTTAACTTTTTTTTTTTCCTTTTTTTTTAGATAAGTATCGAAAACTCACCTAAACTATCTCAGGTCTAGTTCCTTTTCAAGGGGTGAATCCTTAGGGTTTTAACGGACCAGAATCATTACCTCTTAATTTGCATTGCATGAGTAATTTAAATGACAATTAATTGTATGTGTTGTCCGTTAACTTCTACTTAGGGGTGACAAAAGGGTGGATTCGATCCGATTTGAATGGATTGAATATGGATTGAGTTAAAATAGATTAGATCACACTTCACACATATAAAATATGGGTAAATATGGATTTGGTCAAATATGGTTTGGGTAAAATGGTTGTAACCCACTTTAATCTCCAAAAGCCAAAAAAATATTAAATCAAAGCTAAATTGTTAATACCTCAAGCCCTACCACCACACCCCTATATTATTATTTTTGTAAACTAATTTTTTTCATACATTTAGACCTCCACTCCACCCCCATAAAAAAAATTAAAAATCACTTCTTTTTTTTGAATAAAAATTGCAAACAATCCCCGCCCCCCCACCCTTCCACCCCAAAAAAAATTTATAAAAACATTTTTTTTTTAAAAAAAAAATAATATTTTTTTTCCAACCCTACCACCCCCACCCACACCAAAAAAAATTTATAAAAAAATTTTGAAAAAATTTCCAATTTTGTTTTTTGCCCTCACCCATTCTGTCCCCCACCCCACCCCAATTTTTTATTTTTTTTTAAAAAATAAATAGTGCAATTAGATATTTTTATGTTAAGTGAGTGATATATTAGTATATATGGATTCTCAAGTTAACCATTTTATTTTTACCATATTTGTATGAGCTTAAATAGGTTGATGTCCATATTTACCCTTCTAAGAAAATATGAGTGATCCATTTAATTTAATATGGAAAATATAGATCTATTTCACTTATATGGCCAAAATTACCACCCCTACCGTGCTCTTTCAAGTGCCTGATTCAAATCCGGTTTTATTCCTTCGAGGTTGTGTTCCTTGTTCTTTGGATTTTTAGCTACTTCATACTTGTCCTTCCTTTTGGGTATATAGCAAGAGTTAATGGGAAATGGAGGGAAGATGAAAACAGGAATTTGAAAGGTACTCTTATGCTTTAGTAAAAAGACATTTCTCCCTCATTGGTGGTGGAAAGAAAAATTGAAGTTTTGAACTAGAGAACACTTCTATTAGTTGTTAAAAGGGTTGGAAAGAGGGGCCCCCCTTGCGCCGACATCATCGCTGCTCACTCGGCTTCGTCTTTGGAAAATGATCGATCGAGAGAGTGATTTAAAACATTTTTCCTGTTTTATTTGAATTTCCCACCATTGGAGATGATTGTTCTGAAAGGTTGCAACTTTCAGGAACGACCATGACCGTTTGAAAGGTTGCAAACTTTCATGAATGGTCGTGTGGTTTCTGAAAGGTTGCAACCTTTCGGAACCAATGTTTCTATGCTATAAATACCTCTGAATCCTCAATTTCTTTCACTTACGAAATTTTTGCCTTCTTCTTCTTCTGCAAAAAATTTTATTCGTGTACTTTACTACCGTGAGTGGCTCGCTGACACCATTGTTTTGGGTATCAATATCATGGTAAATAAAATTATTCTATCCTGGGAGGATATATTCCAATTCAAACCTCAAATACTAGAGGAGAATAATTTCTTTAAAGGGACACTATGCATTTTGTAGGCTCAATTTTCTTTACATTCTATTTCATACGTCTGTTCCAGATGCTAGTACATTTTACAGTAATTAGATTTTGATAATTAATTTATGTTCTTCACTACGTGATTTAAACTTTGGAAATTTAGTGTTTCTGCAAAAAAAAAATTATCTGTAGTATTGTTTAGAATACAGATTGCATAATAATCTTTAGGAAATTATATTTTAATTGTTAATCTGTGTTTCTGGTGGAGACAAAGACCTTCATGGTTTTGTACTCCTATTAAGTTTGCAATTTAAGTTATTGCTTACTAAATCAGTTGTATCGATTTTTATTTATCAGAAATGACAATTGAAAATGCTACGATTTCGGGGGTTGTTGCTGCACAAACCCGACCTGCTGTACCACAAACAGAGAGATCGAAAAAATTCTCTGGTGTGAATTTCAAAAGATGGCAGGAACAAATATTTTTGTGGCTATCCACTCTTGGTCTGCAGAAGTTTACCAATGAAGAAACTCCAGTGCATGTTGCTGATATGCCAGACAGAGAAAAATTTATGATTATTGAATCATGGAAACAAGCAGACTTCCTATGTAAGGGCTGCATTTTAAGTGCTTTAAAGGATGACTTATATAATGTTTTCAGTGCGTTGACAACTTCGAAAGAATTGTGTAATGCACTTAAGAAGAAATATAAGACAGAAGATGTATGCTTGAAGAAGTTTGTGGTCGCAAAGATTTTAGACTATAAAATGAAAGATAGTAAAACTGTTGGATCACAAGTGCGGGAGCTTCAACTTATTTTCCATGATCTGATCACTGAGGACATGGTAGTTAATGAAGCTTTTCAAGTGGGTGCAATGATTGAGAAGTTACCTCTTTCGTGGAACAACTCCAAGAATAATTTAAAGGACAAACGCAAGGAAATGGAGCTTGAAGGTCTTGTGATTCGGCTCAAGATCGAGGAAGATAACAAGACTGTCAAAAATAAGTTTCATGGGAGTTTGACAATAATGGGAGTTAATATTGTTGAAGAAGCTCCCACCAAAGGCAAGCAGAGAAAGAAGTGCAACAGACAAACGTCATAACAAGCCGAGAAGAAATTCAAGGGAACCTGTTACAATTGTGGTAAGGCTGATCACAAGTCTTCTGACTGTCGTGCTCTAAGAAAGGACAAGGACAAAGGCAAAAGTCAAGAAATCATCGTGGAGGAGATGGAAGACGCAGATGATCTTTGTACAATGATCTCGGAGTGCAACTTAGTTGGAAATCTCAAGGAGTGGTTTCTCGACTTAGGTGCCACTTGATATATTTGTTCTGCAAAAGAAGTCTTTGCGACATATACTCCTGCTGAGTTCGATGAAGATTCTTTTCATGGGGAACACAACAACAAGGATTGCAAGAAATGGGAAAGTAATATTGAAAATGACACCCGGCAAGGTGTTCACTTTGAACAATGTTCTGCACATTCTTACTATTAGGAAGAATCTAGTTTCTGTTGCACTGCTCGTTAAGAACGTGTTTAAGTGTGTCGTAGTTAGTGACAAAGCTATAATAAGTAAGAATGAGATGTTCATAGGAAAGGGCTACCTCGCTGAGGGCCTTTTCAAACTGAATGTAATGGTTGTTGACATTATTAATAAGAATTCTGCTTATGTTTACTTATTGGAGTCAAATGATTTATGGCATGCCTGTTTAGAACATGTAAATTACAATGCCTTGAGAAAATTGATTACTTTAGAAGTATTGCCTGACTTCAAGTGTGATAAATCGAAATATGAAATTTGTATTGAATGTAAGTTTGTTAAACATCCTTGTACGTCTGTTGACACGATCTCAAATCCTTTAGACTTAATTCATACAGATATATGCGATATGAAGTCAATACCATCTCGCGATGGGAAAAAGTATTTTTATAACTTTTATTGAGGATTGCACTCAATTTTGTTATGCATATTTTCTTAATAGTAAGGATGAATCAATTGATGCATATAAGCAATACAAAAAATAAAGTGAAGAATCAATTAAATCGAAAGATAAAAATGATTCGGACTGATATGGGATGGAGAATATGAATCTACTGTTGCAGAGATATGTTTGGAATATAGTATTATTCATCAAACTACTGCACCATATACACCACAATCAAATAGATTGGCAGAATGGAAGAACAGAACATTAAAGAAAATGAAGTATGCCTTGTTAATCAGTTATGGTTCACCGCAAAACTTGTTTGGGCAAGCTATCCTTACGGCTAACAAGATACTCAATAGGGTACTGCATAGCAAAACACAATCGATTCCATATAAGTTATGGAAAGAAAAGAAACCCAACTTGAAATACTTCAAAGTGTGGGGGTGTTTAGCCTAGGTAGAGGTTCCTTTACCCAAGAGGGTGAAAATAAGACCTAAAATAGTGGATTGTGTATTTATAGGATATGCTATGAACAGTAAGGCCTGTTTGTTTTTGGTTCACAGATCTGAGTTCATGTTAATACGATAATTGAGTTAGATAATGTTGAGTTCTGTGAACACGTTTATCCGTATAAAACTGAATGTGAGACGACAAGTGAAAGACCTAAACGACCATAAGAAGAATCAACGGAAAATACACTACCTAACGAGGATCCCAGACGTAGTAATTTTCAATGGAAATCCACTTCTTTCGGACCATATTTTTTGGCATTCTTTCTTGAAAATGAACCTCAAACATTTAAAGAAGTGATGTCTTCATTTGAGTCAACTTATTGGAAAGAAGCAGTCAACAGTGAGATCGAATCAATTTTAACTAACCATACTTAGGAATTGCTTGTTCTTCCTCCAGAAAATAAACCTTTAGGATTAAGTGGATCTTCAAAAGGAAAATGAAAGCCAATGGGACTATTGACAAACATAAGGCTAGACTTGTAGTCAAAGGGTACAGACAAAAATAAAGTCTGGATTGCTTTGATGCATACACTCCAGTAACAGGGATAACATTTAGTAGGATGTTAATAGCACTAGCGGCAGTGCATGATCTTAAAATCCAACAAATGGATGCTAAGACAACTTTCTTAAATGGAGAGTTGGAGGAAGAAATTCACATGGAACAACCTGAGGGGTTTGTAGTTCCTAGTAAAGAAGAGAAAATGTGCAGACTTGTTTAGTCACTTTATGGGCTCAAACAAGCACCCAAACAGTGGCATGCTAAATTTGACCAAACAATGTTGGCAAATGGATTCATGATTAACGAATGTGATCAATATGTTTACATTAAAAATATTCTTAATCACAAAGTCATTGTTTGTCTATATGTTGATGACATGTTAATAATGAGTAAATCTATTGACGATATAAATGCTACTAAGCGCATGCTGTCCAGCAAGTTCGATATGAAGGACTTAGGAGTGTCTGATTTGATCTTAGGGAACATGATTCTCAAAACTCCTCTAGGACTAGCATTATCTCAATCTCATTAAATTGAAAGAGTATTGGACAAGTTCAAGTACTTGAATTTCAACGATGTCAAAACTCCAATTGATATAAGTTTTACATTTCAAAAGAATGAAGGTGAAAGTGACTCTCAATTGGAATATTCCAGAGTGTTGGGAAGTTTGATGTATATTATGAATTGTACTCGATCAGATATAGCGTGTGCTATTAGCAAGCTAAGTCAGTTCACTAGTAATCCTAATCAAACTCATTGAATGACAATGAAACGTGTGTTGGGGTATTTGAAACATACACAACATTATGCTTTGCATTATAATAAATATCATGCCGTGATTGAAGGATATAGTGATGCAAATCAGATCACCGGGTCAAATGAAGTAAAATCCACAACTGGTTGTGTTTACACTTGGTGAAGGAACAGTCTCTTGGAAATTGTCCAAACAGACATGTATCGCTCGCTCCACAATGTAATTTGAATTTATTGTCTTAGATAAGGACGGTGAAGAAATTGAATGGCTCCAGAATTTCTTAGAGGACATTCCATTTTGGCCCAAACCTGTGCGACTTATACGCATACCTTGTGATAGTCAAGTAACAATAGGTAGGACAGAAAGTGTCATGTACAACAGGAAGGTCATATACGACGGAGATATAATGACGTAAGACAACTGCTCTCTAGTGAAATCATCACAATTGACTATGTGAAGTCAAGAGATAATGTGTTAGATCTACTAACGAAAGGCCTAGTGAGAGAGGTAGTTGAAAAATCATCTAAGAGAATGAGTTTACAGCTTAGAACAGGTCATCATGGTGGTAACTCTACCTAGAAGACTGGAGATCCCAAGAGCTAGGCTCAAGGAGAAATATAAAGTTGTGACTGACGGTTAGACATTGTCAATCAACTCAATCTATTCTCATAATGAAGAAAATGTTTAGTAACTAGTTTAAAACATTAAGGCTTGTTAATGAGTTAATAAAGCTTAATTTTTTTTAATGATTTGCTATGTTTGGCAGACTTGACCAAATAGTGTATCTACCCGATGACGGGGTTAGAAATCACCTATGCGAGTGTGAAGTGTAAGCCGCTTCAAAGAGAATTATTGTAAAAAGTCTATTCTCTATACACTCATGAAACCAGGAGGTGTTCATGGCTTAAACGGACACAACCGTAAGAACCATAAATGGTAAGGGGTTAATTGTGTGACATATGGTTGTCTAGGTATACACCAAAGCTTGACATTTCAAAGATATCATATCTATCGATTGACCGAGTATATCAGACATATGTTCACTACGGAAAGTTCAATGGAAAACCTACTAATCCAGATGCAATTGATCCTTTCTTGTAAAGTATACACTCGTCCGTGTATTCCTTTATGTTATAACCATTTCCCATTTATGTGGGGGATTGTTGGGTATATATCAAGAGTTAATGGAAAATGGATGGAAGATGAAAAAACGAATTTTAAAGGTTCTCTTATGCTTTAGTAAAAAGGAATTTCTCCCAAATTGGTGGTGGAAATAAAAATTTAAGTGTTTAAATAGAGAAAGACTTCTATTAGTTGTTAAAAGGGTTGGAAAGAGGGGACCCCCTCGCGCCGTCGTCGTCGCTCGCTCGGCTTCGGCTTTGGAAAATGACCGATCGAGGGAGTGATTTAAAACATCTTTCTCATTTTATTTGAATTTCCCACCATTAGAGATGACTGTTCTGAAAGATTGCAACTTTTAGGAACAACCATGACTGTTTGAAAGGTTGCAAACTTTCATGAATGGTCGTGTGGTTTCTGAAAGGTTGCAACCATTCAGAACCAATGCTTCTTGGCTATAAATAGCTGTGAATCCTCAGATTTTTCACTTAAGAAATTTCTGACTTCTTCTTCTTCTGCAAAAACTTTTATTCGTGTACTTTACTGTCGTTGAGTGGCTCACTGACACCATTGTTTTGGGTATCAATATCATGGTGAATAAAACTGTTCTATCATGGGAGGATATATTCCAATTCAAACCTCAGATACTAGAGGGGACTAATTTTCTTAAGGGGACACTGTGCATACAATGAGCTTGTTTTTCTTTCAATTTTTTTCATACGTCTGTTACAGATTCTGATACGTTTTACAGTAATTAGGTTTTGTTAATTAATTTTTGTTCTTCACTACGTGATTTAAACTTTAGAAATTTATTGTTTCTGCAAAGTTTTTGTTATTAGTAGTATTGGAATGATGCTTCTTGTTCAAACCACTGTTTTGTTCATTTGGGCAATAAATTTCATATTCCGCTTTGTTTGGTTCACTTGTCGTCCAGCTATTGACGGGTTTCTTACAGCATGGAGAACGACTTTTCACTCTATTTGACTTGATTAGGGAAACTCGTCGTCGTAACTTTGGTGAAGGACTTTTACCTACACAATAAAATTTGTCTTCCACTGGAAGTTGCCTGCTCTTTTCCTTAAGACATGACTGCATCTCCATTATGAGATCGATGGCTTCCTGATTGCCCACCTCAACAACAATGTACATCAGAAGAATTATAAAAGAAAATGAGTTGTAGAATTATGCTAAAATTCTTGCATAGAAACCATGTATGTGTACGTATGTGTATGTATTTGTACTGTTATAATTTAACAATTTCTGTTTTTATTACTTGCTTCCTTTTTACTTCTCATACTTTCATTTCTTAGGATCAAATTAAATTATAGATGAATTTTTACTAATTTATTAACCTCTACTTTTGCAAATTATAATATTTTCTCTATAGTTTTTGAATATCTTAATAAATAATATTTTATTACTCTTATAACATGTAAAAAGTTAAAATTAAATTTGTATCCATATAAATTGCATATACCTGCAACCCGCCGTATCCTGCATTAGTTTTAAAAAAATCTACTTCAACCCGACCCGCATCTCCTTGCCCTGCACAACCTTAACCCACCACACCCCGCATAGCCTTAAACCCACCCCACCCCATCCATTACCATCCCTAAGTATTTTAGTTTCATTAATTTGGAAAGTGATGTTACACGAAAAAGACAAAACAAAAAAGATACATAAGGCTAGGAAAGTGAAGGTTGGAGAAAATAGTCAAATGTAAAACCCACCTATTAGTTCATTACCAATCATGTATTAATTACTAGAAGGAAAAGCATAATTACGTTATAAGTGTCATTGAATCTAGCACCATATACAAATAAAGATATTTTATATAATCTCATTTCATTTATAATTACAAACTTTAAGAGTCGGAAAATTAAATATATCTGCAATAAATGTGGTGATGAACTTCTGAGAATGAAATAGTTCAACTTTCTATACCATTTTTTCGTAGCGGAACTGGTTTGAGGAATTCATGGAAGTGGTAGTGTGGTAGGTGAGTAATTTATTTTAAAGTTTTTATTATAATATTCTTTTGCTAAGCGTCTTAGTCTTGATATATTTTTAATATTATTTTTTAGGGGTGCGGAATTCATGGTAAAATGTAATAATATTTATTGTAATATTCTTCCGATAGTTGTTTTAATCTGAATATTTCTTTAATATTATTTATGATATATTCTAGATATAACATATCTTGGGTTCTTTGGTATATATATA
>JAJOOH010027572.1:0-10275 GCA_029582605.1 Solanum gracilifrons
AAACACAAATTATACAAATACAATGTACAATTTATGTTTGGATAAAGCGAGAGAGAAATTTGATATACAAATATTTTAACTCGATTTAATTGTATATTAACTCGATTCAATTGTATAGAAATTCAAATTTTATGTTGATATACAAACACAATCATTTATACATATACATAGTAGTAACATATATACAATATCTAACCAATATACATATAAAATTCACCTCTTTCCACTCCCTCGCTCACTGCTCTCCTCTCTCTCCTAATCTCGCTCGCCACTCTAGACAAAGAACATATACATATACAAATGCAATTTTCATAGACACAGATGCCTGATTTTTACAAATAGCTATAATTTTATACTAAACAGATGCCTGCGAATCGGATGCATGCGATAGATACAAATCAAATGCTCCATAGCAAACATAGGAGTGAAAATAGCAAAATTATACAAGAAACTTGACTTTTAACGACCATTTGTTAACGAAGGGACATAAATTTTGTCATTACAAATGTACTTATAGCGACTGGGTTTATTTCTGGTCATTAAAGTCAAATTTTAAGATAAAAGTATTAATCGGATGATCCGTGTCTTGAAATATTTTTATTTTCGGTCGTTAAAATCAGACTTAAAAAAAGAACCGCAATTAATGTCATTGTTGTAAATATGGCCTAGAAGGTGAATCACGTATGACCATTCGTATTGAAATTTGACGCCCACTGCGGCATCCTGGAGCATGAATTTGTCACAAATATCAGCAATCTTATCGTATATATGACTTGGTTAATCTTTATTTGTGAAAAAAAATACAAGAAAATAGTATTCCGTTATTAAGAGTTTTATTATTCAACTTACATGAACATATTGTTTTAACAAGTAAAGAGTTTGAAGTACGAAGAACCTGCCTATGAAGAAAGTATAAACAACTGAATTGTTAAAGATCCAGTTAGAGCACTAGAGAGACAAATTCTCTATTTTCTTAGAAATAATGTTCATAGATGTTAAAATTTGTATACAATTTATTTTCTTGTTTCAAGAGTTAACAGATTATACTATCGGTACATTATTAGTAGATATTGTGATGTGTTGTTATAAATCTCTATTATTTTTTCTTAATATTTTCGTGTGTGCTTATATTTATTTATGTGAATGTATATGAAAGAATAATTAGTATTTGATAATGGTTGATCAAAGTTACGAGACAATTAACATATAGGTACAAGTCAGTAGCTAAAAGCACTTATCTTGATCAAAATTTTTATCATAATAAAACGCTTTTAACAGCTAGAATAATTATTAGCGAAGAGATAATTTGGTCGCTGAAAGAACCTATAACAACTAGATTTAATGTCGTCGTTAAAGAATTTTAATGACCAAATTTTTAGTTCGGTCGTAAACTTTTAACGACAAAGCTTTTAGCGACCGTTAATGACTGGATTTTTGTTGGATGTTATTAACTAATAACGATCGGATTAAGACTTTTAATGATAGAACTTTCTCTCGTTAAAAGCTATTTTTCTTGTTGTGAGTGCTAAATGATTTTCTTGTTTGCTATTCCTAAAATTTACTGTTAATTATATACATAAATTTCAATTGAAATATGAAATGTGATTTCACGATTTATTGAGGCTAATAGTGTATTATTAAAGAAGGTAACATATTTTAAATACTCTCTTTGACCCAATTTATATGACTCGCTTTTCTTTTTAGTCAATCCCAAAAAAAATGTCACATTTTTTATATTTTGTAATAATATAAATTTAAAATTTCCATTTTACTCTTGATAAAATAATTTATAACCACACAAATAAATATGATTTATTTTAAACCACAATTTTCAAAAATCTTTCACTGTTAAACCCTGTGTGAGATCATACTACATCACATCAATTGGATAGAAGAAAATAATTAACTTTTCTCACTACAAGAAAATAATGTGTCATACCATCAGATGTGGCTACATTACCATCATATGTGGCTTATGGCTATATTATAATCAGATGTGGATACATAACTACTAACTGTCACGACCCGAGTCTACATCCTGGACGTGGCCGGAACTCAAGAACCATTGTTGGTCCCCAAGCAAACCCTTATCCTGGCTGACTACAAGGGGAAGACTAACTTAAGCATGCAAAAGCTTAAAAACTGAATAACTTCAAATACTCAACATTAAGATAATCTGAACAATACTAAATAGATAACTTTGAATAAAAATAATATATTTAACTCACTATAAAAAGGCAACTTAAGTCTTTAAAACATTTAATAAAATAAATGAATAGACTTCTGAAACTCTACTGTCTATCTATGAAGCCTCTAAATGACAATGATGGAAGTCGAGACAAGACCTACGACCTCCTAACAACTGAAAGTAAATGAAATCCTCTAGAAACAAGGAGGCTCACCATAACTAACTCGAACTCCCTGATGTATCAATGAGCTCATGTTGATGATCCTGAATACCTGTGTCTTCATCATGAGAAGATGCAGACCAAATGGCTCAGTATGTGGAATGTACGAGCCTGTAAGGGGAATTATAAAACATAACATAAGCTTGAAACTTGATAAAATGGAAACATACTTACCTTTATTCAAACTTACTCAACTCAAGGGATACTCAAAACTACTCAAACTTACTCAACTCCGAAGTATTCAAGGATAAGATACTCAACTCAGAGATTAGATACTCAACTCAAGGATATGGTACTCAACTCTGAATACCGCACTCAATATAACTGAACTCATTTCAATATAAAGCAGTTTAAAAACAAATTCAATATAAAGGAAAACTGTTTAAAAACATGATGTCAACTCTGTGTGTATGCAAAGATACATATAACTCTGAGATGTATGTAAAAATACAACTAAACTGATGTATATAAAAATACAATAACTTCTGTGGGAGTTTCTCTAACCGACAACCATCACATAAGAGCTATAGTGATGATACAACGATCTACCTCACGCTGCCAGTGCATCCTTTACCCGACCAAAGGTATAGGACCTGAACTACCTAATGGATCCACTAGTCTATTGTTGAAAGGATTCATCTAAAAAGTATGACCCTTTTCTACCCATGGTGGCTACATGGTTTTATAGTGACGTGAGTTATCTGAACTCATGCTCGTCCCCAATTCGGTGCTCAATACTACTCCCAAAATATACTGGCTCTTATGTTTTAAAAACATACTTCTTCTGTGATTTGAGATTAGTGCTCAAAAACTTAGCTCAAAGGCTATCTTGGAAATCTCAGTTTTCCTTCTTGCTTCATTTAGAAAGCTAATACTCTTTTCTGAAAACTAGCCCGAAGGCTCTTTGGAAATCTCAATTTCCGTTCTTATTTAAATGTGAAAACATTTATAAACTCTTTGGGAATACTTAGTCCCAATATACTTTTGAAGAAAAGGACTTCAAACTTTACTCTTTACTCTTTACTGAACTCAAAGCTTTAAGTCTTAAAACAAAGTTTAAATATTTGTAAAAGACTTCTTAAGATATGGTTCATGCTGAATTATGGACATGAATGACTCAATGCTAGGTTTTCAATAACCATAGATAGAACTCAAGAACTTCAATGATACTACTCATCTCATGATTTTTCGACTTATAGTGTTCATGCGGAATTATGGGCATGAAATATTCAACTCAAGTACTCAAAGAGGCTTCTCAAAAGGGATTAGGAACTCAAGACTTAAAGGCTTAGAACTTGAAGATACCACTTCTCTGAAAGATGCTCAACTTACGTAGTGTAACACCCCAGAATTTTTTTGAGCTAAGACTCGAACCGTTCTTCATAGTCAGTGAGGTTTTTTCAAGGAATTTAAAATTTCTTGAGTGTTAAGGTCACTAGATGCAACAGCCTTAAGTTCTAAGAAGAATCAAAGAGAAAAGCATTCAAGTCATTCCTAGTTTTCTTAAGTTTTGGGTCAACTTCAAACAACCATTACTCCTAGTACAAGATGAGTTAGGCGAGCTACAAGATAAAAAATTAAATCCCTTCGAGTCCTCTTTCCAACGCCATCGAGTTTGCTCAATTCCGAGCTCTGAGTAAAAAGTTATGACTGGTTTACTAACGTCATGCAAACTTGGCAGCAGCTCCGCGATGCGGAGCCAATACGGACCTCACTGCCTGGTGAAAAATAATTCCGACTCCCAACTCATTTTATTTATTTCTTTAAGGGTATTTTAGTCCTAAAAACCCTTAGAAGGTCATCTAAATTGCCCAAAACAAGTAAAAATCAGGTTTCAAATCAAACCCTCTCATTCACTCCAAAGATTCTACGCTCAAGAAAAATCAAGAAAAGCTAAGGCTAGGGTTCTTCTTGCCATATTTTTCCCTCAAGTTCTTCAAGAAGATGTTCTTTCAGGTATGTAAGCTTCCATAGTGTTGGGTTTGTTCACCCACACGCCAATCATGTTAATTTCAGCGTTAAGTTCGTTCTAGAAAGTTGAAAGTATGATGTTCTTGAATTATGTTCTTGAAATTGGCTTTAGTTCTTGAGTTTTGATGAGATTATTGAGTTCTTGATGAAATCATGTCCATTTTAGAGTTGTTTATGAATAGGTTTTTGTGTTCATGTGTTGGGTATCTAAATCTAAAGAGGGATTGAGAAAGAGAATGGAATTTAGGCGAATTGGGGTTAGAAAAAAAAGAAGGAGAAGTCGAGCAGATTTTGGCACGCGTCGCGGACTTGCTCCCTCAGTGACCAAAAATTTGCTCCATGTCGCAGTTAGGACGCGGACTCCTCTGTCTCAAAAGTTTATTTCGCGACCAAAGATTTCAATGCAACTCCGCGTTGCGGACTTGCTCCCTAGACAGTGTTTTTCAATCATTTCTCATGTTTAATTATCTAAAATCAATCCTAAACATGATGAGATCTTTCCTATCACAAATCACAACCTTGAATCCATAATTCAAATTCAAGGTAGAGTTAAGAGTTAAATTTTGAGAATTTTGTCGAACATTCTAAGAAAGTCCTTTTCAGCCCTTTTGGGGAGTCTTCTACAATTTCTAATAAATTGTTTCAAGACTCGAGCAAGTGAGTATGAGTGAGGATAATGTATTCATGAGTCTACGTTATCATTACAAGATCCTTCATACCAAGAAGCATAACTCTTGAATTCATAATTCACATTCAAGAGAGTTAAGAGTAGAGTTCAAGAAAGTCTTTGAGTTAAATTGTGAATCCTTTGAGGTCAACTATCAAATTGAACTAAGTTTTGAGGAAGTAAGTCAGAGAATGAGAAGAGTCATATACCTGAGTTCCATAACGTTCTTTAGACCCTTGAGTTGAGTTGTTCATGCCCATAATTCCGCATGAACATTATAAGCCAAATAAACTTGAGATGAGAAGTATCTTTGAGTCTTTGAGTTGAGCAGTTCATGCTCATAATTCCGCATGAACCCTCTGAGTTGAAAATTATTGAAATTAGTAGTATCATAGAAGTTCGTGAGTTCCAAGTATTGAGTTCTATCTATGGTTATTGAAAACGTTGCATTGAGTCATTCATGTCCATAATTCGGCATGAACCATATTTTAAGAAGTCTTTTACAAATGTTTAAACTTTGTTTTGAGACTTAAGCTTTCAAGTTAAGTAAAGAGTAAAGAGTTGAGTTCATTTCTCAAAAAGCTATTAGGGAACTAAGTATTCCCAAAGAGTTTATAAATGTTTTCACATTTGAGAAAGAAAAGGAAACATTGATTCCAAGAGAGCTTTTAAGCTAAGTTTTGAGTAATTATCTCAAACCAAAGAAATAAGTTGTTATAAAATATATGAGCTAAGTATATTTTTGGGAGTAGTATTGAGCACCGATATGGGGATGCGACTTCATATTAACTCAAGTCTCCATAAACCATGTAGCCATCATGGGTATTAATGGGTCATACTTTTTAGATGATCACATAAGTTAAGCTAGTGGATCCACTAAGTTAAGCGTTCTATATGACGGCAAAGTATAGGACAGTTCTGGCAGCGTGGGCAAGACGTTATATCACCACTTAGGCTTATAGTGGTGGTTGTCGGTTAAAGAAACTCCCACAAAAACTATATTACTTTATTCTATGAGTAAAGTTGAGTTTGTTATTGCATTTTCTTTAACGACTGAGTTGTTTTTACTGTTTTATAAAGCTTTCCTTATATTACATGTATAGTGTTGTTTTATATTGAGTTGAGTACCCAGAGTCGAATATCATATCTTTGAGTTGAGTATCTAATCTCGGAGTTGAGTACCTTATCCGTGCGTACTTCTGAGTTGAGTAAGTTGAGTAGTCTTGAGTATCCTTGAGTATTCCTTGAGTTGAGTAAGTTTGAGAAGAGGTAAGTATGTTTCCTTTTTATCAAGTTTCAAGCTTATGTTATGCTTTATAATTCCTCTTACATGCTCGTACATTCCACGTACTGAGCCATTTGGCCTGCATATTTTCATGATGCAGACACAGGTATTTAGGATCATCAACAGGAGATTCGTTGATATATTCGGGAGTTCGAGTTAGCTATGGTGAGCCTCCTTGTTTCCGGAGGATTTCATTTACCTTTCAGTTATATCAGTTGTTAGTATGTCGTGGGTCTTCTCCTGACTTACATCTTTATCAGTTAGAGGCTTCATAGATAGTCAGTCTAGTTGAGAAGTCTGTATCATTTATTTTATTAAATGTTTTAAAGACTAAAGTTACACTTTTTATGGCGAGTTGAATATATCATTTTATTCAGAGTTTTTCATTTGAGATAAAGCTTTGTTTTTCAGTTTCATGAATTTTATTACAGTTTTAAGCTTTTGCATGCTTAAGTTAGTCCTCCACTTGTAGTTAGCCAGGATGAGGGTTCTCTTGGGGAAAAGCAATGGTCTTCGAGTGCCAGCCACGTCCAGGGTGTAGACTCGGGTCGTGACACGAAGTTCATGCAAAATTGTGGGCATTAAACAACTTGACTCGATGGTCTACATAACTATATGGAACTCATTTATACGACTCTTCTTATTCTCTGACTTACTTCCTCAAAACTTAGTTCAATTTGATAGTTGATCTCAAAGGATTCACAATTGAACTCAAAGGCTTTCTTGAACTCTACTCACTCTTTGCTTAACTTGAAACTTTCAGTCTTAAAACGATGTTAAAAACATTTGTGAAAGACTTTTGAAAAACTTTAAGAGCTTATCTTGGCTTAACTCTTGACTTCTCTTGACTTTGATCTTAACTGCTCTTAACTTGACTCTTAACTGATCCTTGAATTGAATTATGGATTCAAGGATTTAGATTTGAGATTGAAAAGGTCTCATATTGTTTAGGATTGATTCTAGATAGCTAAACATGAGAAAAGACTGAAATTCAAGATTTGAAGGTGGGTCCGCGACGCGGAGGCATGGTTAAATTTTGGTTCCGAAAGCGTCTTTTTGAGGCAGAACACTCTATGTCAGCTCCATGGCGCGAAACGGAAATTCCCAAATCTGGGAAGTGGTTGCGCGACGCGAGGGGGTTTCAGATTTTGACCGACGAAATTTCTTCTTCGTTTTCTAACCTCAATTCTTTTTTCTCAATCTCTCTTTAGATTTAGATACCCAGCACAAGAACACAAGAATCTAACTCTAACAACTCTATAAATTGACACAATAACCTCAAGAACTCCTCAATCTCAGCCCAATTCAAGAACGAAAGCAATTTCATGAATACATAACAAGAACATCAAAGCTTCAACTTTCTAGAACGAATTTAACACTGAAATTAGCATGATTGGCGTGTGGGTGAACAAACCCAACACTATGGAAGCTTACATACCTGAAAGAATCATCTTCTTGAAGAACTTGATGGAAAATCTGGGAAGAAGAACCCTAGCCTTAGCGTTTCTTGATTTTCTTGAGCGTAGAATTTTTGGAGTGAATGAGAGGGTTTGATTTAAGAAAACTGATTTTCTACTCGTTTAGGGCAATTTAGATGATCGCCTAAGGGTTTTTAGGACTAATATACCCCTAAAGACATAAATAAAACGAGCTAGGAATCGAAATTATTTTCCACCAGGCAGTGAGGTCCGTGTTGGCTCCGCGTCGCGGAACTGCTGCCAAGTTTGCGCGACGTTAGTAAATCCGTCATAACTTTTTACTCAGAGATCGGAATTGAGAAAACTCGGTGGCGTTGGAAAGCTAATTCAAAGATATTTCCTAAGGTATCTGGTAGAACACCTAACTCATCCTGAGCTAGGAGTTATGGTCGTTTGAAGTTGACCCAAAACCCATACCTAGCTTAACTTGCAAATTTCAGATTTTGCTATTTCCAATTTAATACTTTTTAGAACTCAAGGTGCTACATCTAGTGACCTTACAACTTAAGAAATTTTAAATTCCTTGCAAAATCTCACCCACTACAAAGAACTGTTTGAGTCTTAGTTTGAAAAAAATTCTGGGGTGTTACACTAACATAAATAGCTAACAAACTGGATAATTCTGATTGATAAGGACATCACAATGACTCATCAAAATTTATGTGGCTATAAACAAATAAGGAAACAATAAATGGAAGGCAAGTACAATAATTATGATTTAATAACATATTGTGCTGTGTTACGTTGTATCGCACTGTATTATTTTGATAAATACAACATATGAGTGGTTCAATATTTTGAAGTTATATTTGGATGCTTATTGCTTATGATTTCATGGTGTATTGTGTTGATGTTATTGAGCATTTTAATATTATAAATTAAAATATTAAGTGCATGATGATTAGTAGGCATAAATTGAAGAAAATGGTGATATAATTCTTTCTAACTCATGTAACCACAATGACATATTCTCATTATATCTTCTTCTAATTTTTTCACTAATCCTCAAATAACTATCCATATTCTTGACATATATTTGTGAAAGAATTCATACACCTATATATAAAAGATGTTTTCTTCCTTTTGTTGAGATACAAGAACAGAGAAAAAAAATGAGATAAGTGGATGAAAAATATTATATTGTACGTGTTTACATTTTGAAGTTAGTGTAGTGGAAGAGAGTTGAGAGAAATTTTATATTAAAGGTAGATGTTTTTTTGGAGGAGTTATGGACTCTCCAACTAATTCGGAGTTGTTTGAGTCACACGGCCTTGTTGACTTTTTGTAACCTAGAGGGGACAAGTAAAAAATTATATTACTGGATCAACGTAGATTATTATATAATAGTCGACTTGAATCTTATTAAAAAGCACAAGATATCCGCGCATCAAGCTGAATATTTTCTTATTCACTTTAGTTTCAACTGTAATTATTGTAATTTATGGTATATACACCAGTATATTATATTGTATATGTTATGTTGTGTTGTATTGAATTGTAATATAATGTATTATTTGGATGAATATGTCATATGTCCCATTTTAGGTGACACATTTTCCTTTTTAGTCCGTCCCAAAAAAAGAATGTTATTTTACTATTAGAAACTATTTAACGCTAAAATTCTCTTTTACTCTTAATGAAATAGTTTACAACTACACAAATATCTTGAAATTATTTTAGACCACAAATTATTGATGGTAAGGACATTTTTGAACCAATGTATTGACGGTAAGGGCATTTTTGAACCAAAGTATTGACGGTAAGTGTAACACCCCGTATTCGAAACAGACCAAAAATATAGATTTCGAGAAGTTGCATGTGCAACTTACGGTCACCATCCACGGACCGTAGGTCAGACCACGGCCCGTGCTGGTGGTCCGTGGTTCACCACTGCAACCCCTCCCAGATTCAGTCAGAAAATTTGTCTAAGTGTTGACCCACGGCCGGACTTACGGTCCGTAGGTCAGGTCACGAACCGTAGTTCGTGTCCGTGGATCGATGCCCCAAAAGCCCAGCTTCAGTCCCGATTGACGGTTGACCAGCACGAACCGTCAATCGATCCACGGTCCGTAGGTCTGACCGTAGATGAGGGTCAACAGTCAGTTAGATGAAGATTATTTATTGGTCAACTTCAGATGGTCATAACTTTTAGCACAAAAGGAATTGTGTGTCCCATCACCTATGGTACGATAGATAATTGAATTATCTTTCCAACGCCACCGAGTTTGCTAAATTCCGACCTCCGAGTAAAAAGTTATGCTCGTTTTAGTGAAGGCCTATCGAGCAGGCTTGACTTACGGACACAATCTACGGACCATAGATTGACCTACGGCCCGTAGGTCCAATCCGTAGGTCACTCCGACAGCAGTTAATTCAGGGGTCTTTTGGTCTTTTCCTATTTCGTTTAACCCCTAAGATACGTCGTTTAAACCCTAAATCATGAGGTTTTAGTCAGATTAAGCCTAG
>JAJOOH010027573.1:0-12182 GCA_029582605.1 Solanum gracilifrons
ACCCCCCCCCCCCCCCCCCCTTTTTACTTATTTGTTTTGGAAATACATTGGCTAAACGAATATAATCGTTATTAAACTTAAGTCTAAACCATATTCCTCGTGGGATCGACCCCAACCTACAAGTTGGGCTGTTTACATGATAACGATCGCTTATGCTTCTGAAAAGAGGTGTAATTTGAGCGTATCAAATTTTGGCGCCGCTGTCGGGGAATATGGCTTTTAGATTAAGTTTAATTGGATTATTGAACTTTAGTCAAATATTTCCTAATTTTACTTTTCTTTTGTTTTTGTCTCTCTTAGGGTCTTACTCTAGTGTATGCCAAGTACACGGAGCCAAGGCGAACCACTTACTCCCTATGTACGATCCCGAACTGAATGGAACTTTACGGAGAATGAATAATAAAGGAGTTCCTGCTAACCCGATCGGGGGAGATTTAGGTGAATGTGTTAGATTGCAGCCTCCGAGGGTAATTGATGCGAATAATCAAGCTCCAGTTGAGAATAGATTGGGAGATGCACTGAGGGCACATGAACCACAAGGACCACGTCCGCATGAAAATATTAGGGTCCACCTTAATATTGCCGATTCTGATGAATCTCTTGTCCTACCACCTCTACCTCAGGGGCATACATTTGTAGTGACCAGTAGCTTGATGCAGATGCTTACAACGAGTGGCTTGTTTGTGGGGTTTCCAGCAAATGATCCACATGCTCACATAGCCAAACTTAATCATGTCTGCAAAAGTTGTATAGGTCGACCGAATTAGGATATGAACGTCATTGGGTTGCGTGTGTTCCCTCTATCATTGACCGGAGATGTTGCGGTGTGGTTCAATGAACTCCCTTACAACTCAATCTATACATGAGAGTAGTTGACAGAGGCGTTTTTAGCAAAATTCTTTCCAGTGTCCAAGAAGTTGAACAAGAAGGATAAACTCAACAATTTGTAGCATTACCTGGAGAGTCTGTGAGTAGTTCTTGCGATAGGTTCACTGCCTTCATGAGGGGTGTCCCGAATCACCGTATTGATGATAAATCGCTGAAGGAGTACTTCTACCGAGGACAGAATGATAATGGTAAGGCAGTGCTTGATACTATTGCGAGAGGTTCGTACGGTGAATGCACTTTTGCACAAATTACAGAGAAAATGGAGAAGATATCTCGAAAAAATAAAGCTTGGAGCACTAGAAAGTCAGAAACTGGGAGGAGCACATTTGTCGTTCAAGCTACAAATAACCAGCCCGCTTATGAGATTCGCAAGGAGATGGCACAGATGAGAACTGAACTAGGGATGGTGTTAAAGCATGTGACTGGAGGAGTGGAAAAGGTAAATGTTGTGAACTATTTGACTAGGACTCCACCACCGGCGGAGGAGTATTATTTTGAAGAGGATGCTTATGCGGTGAATGAGCAGACGGGGGGTTTCCGACCAAACGCCCAAGGTTCCACTATGGATAATTGGTTCTAAGGTTAAGGAAACCAAAGTCGGAACTATGACAACTACAACCGAGAGGGTCAATATGTCCAGGATGGGAACTTCAATCACGACAACAACTATAACCGTAATAACTATGGCAACAGAAATGATCGGGTTGGACCTTATGTTCCCCCTCAAAATTGGGAATCTGGTCCTAGGGAAGCTGGAAGTAATATGTCACGTATTGATGATATGATGCAGAAGATGATGAGGAGGTTTGATGCAACTAATGAGAATGTGAAGGAGATGAGAAATGATTTGTCTGGTATTGGTCAAAAAGTTGATGCCCATGCAGTGTCAATCAAGCATCTTGAGTAGCAGATGACTCAGTTGTCAACTATAGTAAATCCACGAACCTGACACTCTTCCTAGCAACACCATCCAAAATCCAAAGAATGATAGGAATTATATGGCAGTCACTACTCGAGGGGGTAAGCAAACCATTGATCCACCTATGCCGTCTGGGGTGGAAATTGAGAATAGTAAAGATGATGATGCGGTCGAGGTAAGTGGAAAGTCCGAGAATGCGACAGAGAAAGAAGTGGAGGTAGCTCAGAAATTTGTCCCCATACCTAGACCTCCACCTCCCTTTCCACAAAGGTTAGTGAGGAAGACTGAAGAAGGAAAATACCGTAAGTTTATTAGCATATTGAAGCAGCTTTCAATCAATGTTCCGTTGATAGAGGCTTTGGAGCAAACACCTGGGTATGCAAAATTTATGAAGGACGTGGTGACAAAGAAGAGGGTAGTGAGCTTCGAAGATGATGATAAATTGCAACATTGTAGTGCTATTTCTGCAAGGTCCCTTGTGCAGAAAAAAAAGGATCCTAGTGCCTTCACTATTGCATGTACTATCGGGTTGTTGCATTTTGCTAAGGCATTGTGTGATCTTGGTGCTAGCATAAATCTGATGCCATTGTCTATTTACATGAAATTGGGTCTGGGAGACCCAAAACCGACTACGATGTGGTTGGTCATGGTCGATAGAAATATGAAGAGGTCGATTGGTGTGCTCCATGATGTACTAGTGAAAGTGGAGTCGTTCATCTGGAGTTAGACATGAAAAATCGTGAGTCCTCACCCTCAAGACCATCTGTTGAGGAGGCACCGAAATTTGAGCTTAAGGCTCTACCATCACATTTGAGGTACATATTATTGGGAAAAAATGAGACTTTACCGGTCATCATTGCGGAAAATTTGAATGGGCAACAAGTAGATTGTTTGGTTTCTATGTTAAAAAGGTTCAATCGAGCTATTGGGTGGACTATTGCAGACATTATTGGGATTCTTCCTGGTATGTGTTCTCATAAAATCCAACTCATGCCATATCACAAGCCTAGTATTGAGCACCAGAGAAGATTAAATCCGCTTATGCAAGAGGTAGTTAAAAAGGAGATCATCAAGTGGTTGGATGCTGAAGTTATCTATCCCATTGCAGTTAGTAGTTGGGTGTGTCCTGTTCAATGTGTGCCCAAGAAAGGTGGGATTGTTGTGGTTCCTAATAAGAGAAACGAGCTTGTTTTGATGCGGCCCGTGACTAGATGAAGAGTCTGCATGGACTATCGAAAGCTAAATGCTTAGTCAGAAAATGACCATTTCCCTATGTCATTCATGGATCAGATGTTGGATAGACTTGCAGGTAAGGGTTGATATTGTTTTCTTGATGGTTATTCGGGCTACAATCAGATTTCTATAGCCCCGAAGGACCAAGAGAAGACTACCTTCACTTGCCCTTATGGGAATTTTGCCTTCAAACGGATGCCATTCAGGTTGTGCAATGCTCCAGCGACTTTCCAGCGTTGTATGATGTCGATATTCTCTGACATGGTGGAGGACACTATTTATGTATTTATGGATGATTTCTCTGTGGTAGGTGACTCTTTTGATCGATGTCTGAATCATTTGGCTGAGGTGCTTAAAAGGTGTGAAGACTGCAATCTGGTGCTAAATTGGGAGAAGTGCCACTTTATCGTGAAAGAAGGGATAGTTTTGGGTCATCGAATTTCTGAGAAGGGCATTGAGGTTGATAGAGCAAAAGTAGATGTAATAGAAAAACTTCCATCACCTATCTCTGTAAAAGGTGTTAGAAGTTTTCTTGGGAATACAGGTTTCTATAGGAGGTTCATCAAGGACTTCTCTAAAATTGCACATCCATTGTGCAAACTGCTCGAAAATGAGTATAAGTTTGATTTTGATGATGCTTATCTGAGAGCATTTGGGGAGTTGAAGGAGAAGTTGGTTACTGCACCTATCATTATTTCACCGGATTGGGGACAACCGTTTGAGGTAATGTGCGATGCGAGTGGAGTGGCGCTTGGTGTAGTATTAGGATAGAGGAGAGAAAAAATTCTTCATTCTATTTACTATGCTAGCAAAGCTCTAAATGTGGCCCAGAAGAATTATATTGTGACTGAACAAGAGCTTCTTGCGGTGGTTTTCACATTCGAGAAATTTCAATCTTACTTGCTTGGTACTAAGGTCATAGTGCATACTGACCATTCTGCATTGAGGTATTTGATGGCGAAGAAGGATGCAAAACTGAGGTTGATTAGATGGGTATTGTTGCTGCAAGAGTTTGATTTGGTGGTAAAAGATAGAAAAGGGACCGAAAATCAAGTTGTCGATCACTTGTCCAGATTAGAGGAAGAGGCTATGCTAAAGCTTGGTGATAGGGCTGAAATTAATGATGCTTTCCCAGATGAACAGATATTGGTTGCTTCTCATGATCTGATTCCTTGGTTCGCAGACTTTGCTAATTATTTGGCAAGCGATTTGGTGCCCCCGGATTTGTCTTTTCACCAAAGGAAAAAGTGTAATGAGCCTTACTTGTATTGTAGTTGTGCTGATGGAATTATTTGTCGATGTGTGCCCGAGGTGGAGATGATGAGTGTACTTGAGGCATGTCATTCATCGCCTGTTCGTGGGCATCATAGTTGTATTCAGACTGCGTATAAGATTTTACAGTGTGGGTACTACTGGCCTACCATCCACCAAGATGCTCACGATTTCGCCAAGTCTGGTGATCGCTGCCAAAGAGAATGAGGGATTTCAAAGAGGCAAAAGCTTCTTATGAATCCTATATTGGTGATAGAGTTGTTTGATGTATTGGCATTGATTTTATTGGTCCATTTGTGAGTTCACATGGGATGATGTACATTTTGTTGTGGTTGATTATGTATAGAAGTGGGTGGAAGCAGTTGCATTCCCCAACAATGAAGGTAAACATATCACCGCATTCTTGAAAAGAAGTATCTTCTCCAGATTTGGTACACCGAGGGCGATTATCAGTGATGGAGGTTCCCACTTTTATAATAAGTTGTTCAAGGCGCTACTTGAGAAATATAGTGTCCGCCACAATGTAGTCACTCCTTACCATCCGCAGACTAGTAGGTAAGTTGAAGTGTCCAACAGAGAGATCAAACAGATTATGGCGAAGACTGTGAATGCTAATAGAATGGATTGGTCAAGGAAGCTTGATGATGCTCTATGGACCTATCACACTGCCTATAAGACTCTCATAGGTATGTCTCCTTACCAACTTGTATATGGGAAGTCTTGCCATTTACCGGTAGAGATAGATCATAAGGCTATGTGGGCGATGAAGAAGCTAAATTTGGATTGGGGCGCCGCATCTAATCAAAGAATGAATGACTTGAATATGTATGATGAGTTTCTCCAAAAAGCTTATGAAAGTTTAGCCTTTTACAAAGAGAAGATGAAGAGGTATCATGATCAAAGAATTGAAAAGAGAAAATTTATGATGGGTGATCTTGTTCTTCTATTCAACTCTAGGTTGCGCTTGTTTCCGAGCAAACTAAAGTCCAAATGGACCAGGCCATTTTTGCTCACAAAAGTGCTCCCCTATGGAGCGGTTGAGCTTGAGAATAGTGAAGCAACAAGGTTCATGGTTAACGGGCAAAGAATCAAGATCTATCTGGGAAACGCAGAAAGCATGCAAGAAGTTGTTGAGGCATACAATCTTGATGAACTTTGAGTAATCAAGAAGCCTACGTCGTGCCATGACATTAAACATAGAACTGCTTGGGAGGCAACCCAAGATGTAAAATCTAGCCAGCTATAAGTTTTTCTTTTCAGTTTAGTAGTTATCTTTGTTTAGTTGCTTTTCTGTATTCCTTTTCTTTTGGTTAGTGTTGACTAGATATAGCATAGAGTCCGTGTCTAAAAAGTGTCCAGAAAATGTAAAAAGAAAGGCCTAATGGGTGCTACATGTGCAGGGATGAAAAGCATAAATCTGCAGAAAAAAAGGTCTCGTGCAGAGGTCTACGGACCCCATCGACGGGCCGTGGTTCATTCCACGGACCGTGAATGGTGTTCGTCGATCCCAGGTAAGGCTTCTGAATTTTTAAAAAAAAATGCAAGTGCGATCTACGGACAGTAGATTGACCCACGGACCGAAGACGGGGTCTCGTGGGTCCAAACCCTAGTCTGCCTGACCCGACCCGGACATCTTTTAAATAAAACCCCTCTTTTACAAATCATTCCCACTTCCCTCATTTATACTCCCAAACCGTTTCTACACCCCTCTAACTACTCCAATCACTCCATATTACCATAAATCCACCATCAATTATCCCATATTCATCCTCCCATTTCACAAAGCACTCTCTTCTCCCCCAACTCTATCCCATTCCTCATTTTCAAAGGTACGATGCCCGGGTTCGGTGCGAAAGGCGAGTAAAAGGTATTTGGAAGTCTCGAGTTGTCACACAATCACCTCATTCCTATTGCTTGTAAGGTAATCGACTTTCCTTTCACTTTGAATTTTGATTCAGTGATTGATTATAGAAAGCCCGGAATTAGGTCTTGACCTTGGGTAGTTGATTGTATGTAAATGCATGCTAAACTAGAACTACAAACACCCTTGGGATGATAGATAGTGATTGTGTGTCTTTATAATGTATTAAACCAATGTAATGAGAGTCTTAATGCAAGTTTCAACTTAGGGTTCCTAATTTGTTGTGCAATTTCTATGACTTTAGTAATCGGAACCCTTAGAATGACGAACTAGCATAATTTCTGTTGAAATGCATGATTAGATTAGGTGACATTGTTGAATTTTGTCAAATTGGGGTCAACATGAAGGATGCCTGAAACCTGGCACAGATCCCATCCACAAGGCCACGTCTACGGAATGTACGTCAATCTACGGACCGTAGATCAGGTCCGTGGTTGGTGGCACATGAAAATTTCACCAAGTATGGAACCACGGAAGTGGACTACGGTCAATAGATCAATCTACGGATCGTTCTGCACATCCGTGGTTCCCATTAGAGACCAACTTTTTTGTACCTCTGATCTACAGAAGGGATCCACGGACCGTAGGTCAGCCTACGGACCGTAGATGCCCACCATAGTTTGCCACCGAAGCCACTGTCTAATTTTTTTTCTATTTTTCGTTTTTGTTCATTCTTAGTTCTAAAATATTTTCGAGTGTGTTATGAGTTTATTTTGGTACTAATTAGACACCCATAGGTACCATGGCGCCTAAGAAGCAAGTGACCTACTCTAAAAGGGGCAAATCAAAATCCATGCAGTCTACTTTTCGGATGATTGATCAAGACACGAACGCAGAAAATGATCCAGCATATGTTCCACCGGCTACGAGGACATCCCCTACAGCATCTCAGGCTACTCGGAAAACATCCCGACAGGTGGTCACCGATGTAGTCACTGTCTCCCAGTCTAATGAGGAGAACACATTGATCGGGTTACCGATTGGTTCTGCTTTCGATTCTGAGGCTGGTTCTACTTACGGCTCAGAGTCCGCCTCTGCTTCCGGCTCTATGCCCTCCCATGCTTCCGTCTCTGGTTCTAGATCCGCCACAGGCTCAGGGTCACATGACAAAACTGCCTCGTCTGATGAGGCCACTAGTTCGGGAGAAGTCCCAGTGCCACGAAGCTACGACCCTGATTTGGTGGATGGGGAGCCAAACAGATGGTGTGTTGAGGGGCAATGGAAAATCTATCGGGATGCCAGAATGCGGAATGATAAAGAGAAGATGGCCCGGCTTATTATTGAATAGCGTAGATTCCTCACGAGGAGTTTACACACTATTCCCGACATCCACCGGCTTATTCAGCTTCACAAGTGCGATTGGATGGCTCGAGACCCAAGGACTTATAGCGAGGAAAATGTGTGGGAGTTCTATGCCTCATATGATGCCACTCTCCAAGGTTCAATTTAATTAGGTCCAAGCCCACAGCCCAGGACCCTCTCACTATTACCATGGTCCGAGGTTTTCCAGTGGACACATCACATACCACCATCAGCCGATTCCTCTATGGCCTGGCCCTGATCACACTTAGGCACTCAACACGATCGAATTTGATTACAGATGGGATGTTGTGAGGAGAGGAGCCTTCATGCATGATGTCGAACAGAGGGAGGCTGTCTTACTGTGGTTGGCAAGGCATATAGCTACAGATGGAGAGCGTGCATAGTGGGTTAGCTCACCACATTTAGGTATTCAGAAGGCCGCCTTGAATTTGTTGGCCAAGTTTTTTTGGTTGTTGGTACGAAACAGAGTGTCACCCATAAAGGCCGACAATGCAATTACATGGGATAGAGAAGTAATGGTGGAAACATTAGTAGCTGGGTTCGAGATCAAATCACCCGCATGCTGCTGGCAGAGATTCATGAGAGGGAATTTAAGACCTCCACTACTTACCCTTTTCCATGCCTCATTTTTCAACTATGCAGAGACTCGGGCATGCCGATCTGGCATTGTGAAAAATTGATACAGGCAATGAGGACGCTAGATGTTGGCCTGATTCGGGAAGAGGCATATGTGGCAACACCTCGCAGAGGGCCACAGATCAATGTGCCATTGGGTACTGATTTAGTAGCTGCTATAGAGCAGATGCAGGGTGATGAGCCTGACCCTACAGCCCATACTGATGATGCCACAACCTTCTCTTCTCAGGTTGCTAGTCAAGCCCCCAGCTCAACTAGAGCCACCCCGACTTCTGGAGCCTTTGTTGTGCCATTAGCTCGAGTTCAGAAATTGGAGGCGTAGATGGCCACACTGTTCCACCATGTGAAGCCAGGGATGCAGAAGTCCATTGCAGATTCCGAGGCTAGGATGAAGAAGAGGATGGAAACCATGATGGATCAGAAGGTTCAGACCGTTCATACCGCCTGAATGCCTTCGAGTTGAGATTACTCGCACGGCCAGCCCCGGTCACAAATTTTTCCTCCATTCGAACTGAGTTGGAAAGTCTACGGGCCGATATTTATTCCATCCTTGCTGCTCCCACAGATGAGCAAGAGTCTGCACCCACTGCATGGACTGATGATACCGTACTCGATGCTCTATTCAACAAGGATACATATGCACAGCCCGAGCCCACCCTTGCTCGTGGGAAGAGGCACCGCTCCAGTCAAAATTCTGACACTACTGAAGAGGCCCGAGCAAAGAAACGGGAGTGCCAGCGGACTGAACATGCTCGAAAAACCTCTTTTATAGATGAGGAGTTGCGCCAGCAAAAGGTTTGTGAGAGCACACGTGGGGCTTCGAGTTCTGTGCCCGTTGTCGAGGTTCCAACTGTTAAGAGTCATGCTGTGAACACCACTGATGGTGCAGTTAGAATGATTGATAGCACTACTGAGGGTGATGTGATTGCTGACATGGGCACTACTTAAGGTTGCCCCAATGTTGCTGTAGCGGGGTTCGAGAAACCGTACCCACCCGCTTGTTGATGGTTTGTCGGTGCTATGCGCCACAGGTTTGCTTCACCTAATCCATTACTTTTTACTGCTTTTTGTGTGCATTCGGGAAAATTGCACCTATTTATCGTTGGGGGTGGGGTAAATGGATTGTGGGTGATAGGGTGAAGTCTGAGTAACCCAACTTATAATCCACTATTGGGGTTTTCTTGCCCGTGTTCTTTTCCCCCAAGAGACTGCTTAATTTCTGTTGAACCAGCATGTGTTAGGATTGCATGTGTAGAAGCACGAGAAAGAACGAAGCATAATGGCAAAAGTTTTTAAAGAAAACATGATACTCATCCAAATTTTTTGTGATATGTGCTAAAATATGTCGGCTAGAATGAGTTGAATGTGTTGGCTCTGAGTATGACATGATAATGAATCAACTTAATGGCATGACTTAAGCTAAACTTGAACTGGGTAATCTGATAATGAAACTATGTTCCAAGAGTGTGTGAGAATAGTTAATTGTTCAAATAGTTTTTGTGCCAATCTAGAACTTGCCCGGTTAGTCCTGCTAAGACAATCTACTCTAGAGGCTCGGAAGTGATCATAGGCCCTTGTTATGATAAGTCCACAAATTGCCTAAAAGAAGAATCCAACCAAATGAAATAAATGCTCCCTTTGATCCAAATGCTTTGAGCCTAAATTAGACCATTTCTTTCTAAACCTCTAACTCACCTTCCCATAATCTACTATGTTGGCCCCGGTCCCTCCTTGGACATGTGCACCTCGACTTAGGCCAAAAGCCTAAGTTGAGGGTGGCTAATGTAAAATCAACCTCAATCTTGGTCGTGATCCGACAACGGGTATTGTGCACCTCAACCAATGGAAAATCCATAAGTTGAGGGTGTCTATGAAAGAGGAAACCGAAAGAAAAATTGGCATGAAAAGAGTTTGATATTGAAAAAGAGAAAAAAAAGGAAAGGATGTGACTTGTTGAAAGCTAAAGAAAAGAATAAAACGCAAGAAAAATATGAAAGTGAAAAATAAAGAGCTACAAAGTCTAAAGTCACATCCATGGTTGAAGAGAATCAAGGGAAAGAAGATAAAATGGTAGGATGTCAGAAATAGGGCAAAAAAAGGTAGAAAGCCTAATGTAATGTCAAAGAGGGCAGAAAGTAACTAAAAAGTACCCAAATGTACCACACCTGACCCTGAGCCTATGCTACAAGCCAAGAAAGTCCTATAGTGATCCTAGAACCTAGTTTGGAGAGTCTAAGCAGTTAAAATAAGGGCAAGCCTTTGGTATTGAGCACTAACTATACTTGAAGTTACTTCTGAGTGTGACTGTTGAATGAATCCTTGTACTCAAAATCAAATTCATTGTGAAAAAAAGGGATTTCGTTTAAAGTAAGGGCACTAGGTACATTGTCGGAAAGTTGGTACCTTGGTGATAGTAAAACAGTGTATGGTGTGTGTTGGTTGGTCGGTCGTTGTCATGTTTGGATCCACACAAGTTAGCTTGTTGAGTCTGAGAGAAAAGATTTACACACGAGAAGAGAGTCGGGGTAGACAGCCATGTGATTGCTTGTGCTTGAAATGCTTGCTTCTATACAAAGTGTCGTTTAGAGTTTTAGTGTGACGCTTGAGGACAAACAACGAATTTAAGTTGATGGTGTTGATATACCGTGAGTCTATGATATTTTTAATACATTTCACTTAAGAATTGTGTGTCTAGGGCCATTTTGTGTTGGTTTTTATGTATTTTTCTCATGTTTGCAGGAAATATGTTCAGACGTGGAAACTGAACACAGCTGAAGGATGTGTAGAAAAAGGCATCTACGGAGGTGATCCACTGACCGTAGGTCCATTCACGCTCCGTAGATGGGTGTCGAGATGGGAAGGCAAGGCTTGAAGGAAAATCACGGAATTCTTGACCAAGTGTGGAACCACAATTGCAATCGACGGACCGTACTGCTGATGCGTCAAATGATTCAGAGAGGGGTTCCAGTACCTGATTTTGAAGATTCTAAGTATGGAGCTACGGAGGAGGATCCACAGACCGTAGATCAATCCACGGTCCGTACTGGTGCTCTGTTGTTTAGTTCAGAGATTTGAAGATGTTGAAGTTAGAAATTAGCCTAAGTCCTGAGTCACGGAAGGGAACTACGGACCGTAGATCAATCCACGGCCCGTAGGTCAGTATCATCGATCGAAACCGCGTCCTGAAACATTATTTCCTTATTTCATTTCCTTTTAAGTTAGGACTTATTTTTCTAAAAATAGGGCATGTAAACTTCATTTTTGGGGGTTAGACTTCATTACTTTTATTCTAGTTTTTGGCTTTGGAGATTAACTTGCAACTTTAGCAATTCTTAATTTCCTAAGCACGTTTTGGTGATTTTTACTTTGAAATCCAAGTTGAAATTCTGGGATTATTCTACTCTACTACGTAAGTTCATGATTTATTCTTTAAATATTATGAATTGTTTTCTTGCTAACATGGGTAACTAAATCCACAACTAAGGTTGTGGGAACCATGAGCGATTAACGAAGTATGAATAGTAACTAAGTAATTCCCAAATAGTGTTTTGCATGCATTGATAATTCTTTCGTCTAGAAATCGTTTTAACTGTGCGCAACGTTAGAACTCGCCTTGTTGCTACTTGCTGGACCAAGGAGGTAGTTAATAAGAAAAGAATTATCAACATAGATTTAGTGTGATACTATCTAATAGAATTAATGTTGATTGGTGCGAAGGTGAAAACTAAGCCATACATTGATGTGACGTCTAATATGAGGTAATGGTAAGGGTTAGTAAATTATACACTCGTAGTCGGACAAATGTGCGGGGTGAAATTCTCTAGATGGCGGACCAAGAATTTAGAGATACATAACTTATTGCTTTGCATGTAGTACACTAGGAAGGGATTGATATTACTAAGATTACGGAGTTATGAGCTTATGGGGAACACATACGCCCTAGTTTCCTTCTCAATTTGATAACAACAAAAGTTTGAATCTTGCTTACTA
>JAJOOH010027577.1:0-10417 GCA_029582605.1 Solanum gracilifrons
CCCACCCCCCAAAAAAAAAATTTAAGTTTGTTTTTAAAAAATATTTTCAACTTCAAAATTTCAATTTTTCACCCCTACCCTTGACCCCCCCCCTTTCACCCACCCCCCACCCCCCAAAAAAAATCTAAGTTTGTTTTTAAAAACTATTTTCAATTTCAAAAATTATTTTCTACTCTAGTAAAAATAAAACATATTTCTCAAAAATATTTTTCATTCATAAATCAAACACTAAAAATCATTTCCTCAAAATATTTTCTACTCACCAACCAAACATGAGAAAATAAGTCAAAAATCAACTTGTTTTCCATGAAAAACATTTTCTAGGAAAACATTTTCCTTCATACCAAACACACCCTTAAAGTTCAAGTTGAGTAAAGAGTAAAGAGTAAAGATTGAAGTTCTTTTCTTCAAAGAAGTAAATGGGGACCATGTATTCCCTAAGAGTTTAAAATGTTTTCATAATTGAGAAAGAAAGGGAACATCGATTCCAAGAGAGCTTTTAAGCTAAGTTTTGAGTAATTATCTCAAACCAAAGAAAGAAGTTAATTTAAAAACATATGAGCTAAGTACATTTTGGGAGTAGTATTGAGCACCGATAAGGGGGCGCGAGTTCATAATAGCTCAAGTCTCCATAAACCATGTAGCCATCATGGGTAGTAAAGGATCATACTTTTAAGATGAATCCTTAAGTGCTTTTTAGCATAGAGTGGATCCACTTAGTTAAGGTGTTCTATATGACAACAAAGTCTAGGAAAGTTCTGACAGTGTGGGCAAGACGTTGTATCACCACTTAGGCTGATAGTGGTGGTTGTCGGTTAGAGAAACTCCCACAGAAACTATATTACTTTATTACATGAGTAAAGTTGAGTTTTTTATTGCATTTCTTTAACGAACTGAGTTGCTTTCCACTGTTTTAAAAATCTTTATATATATTGCATGTGTCTTATTTCTTATATTGAGTTAAGTTGTTCATGAGTTGAGTAAAGCAAAGGTAAATGTTCCTTTCAGATTCTTCCCAAGCCTATGTTATGTTTAGCATTCCAACTCGCATACTCGTACATTCAATGTCCTGATGCCAGTTGGCCTGCATCGTCTTATCATTTGCTTTCAGTATTTCATTGTTAGGATGATCAGGGGTCTTGTCCCGACATCCCTCTTTATTTTAGAGGCTTCATAGACAAATAGTATAGTTCTTTAGTCTTATTCATTTTAGTTGTATACATTTAAGACTTGAGTTTCCAGTTTGGCTAAGTTATTATCTTTTAAGTCATTGGATGAGTTATATTTCTTATGTTTAAGTCTTCTACTGAGTAAGTAAGCCAGGCTAAGGGTTCGCTTGGGGCCAGCAATGGTTCTTGAGTGCCAGTCCCGCCCAGGGTGTAGGCTCGGGGTATGACAAAAACCCTAAATTAATGCAACAACATAAATAATATTTAATTAAATTTCAAAAAATCATCTTGACAAATTAGTCTTTCAATAATGTTTCAAAAATAATTCCAGCCAAAAATATTGCTTACATAGATACATGTTGCTCATTAAGTTCAAATTTCTTTTCATCCATTATTGAATTACGAGATGATTCCCCAAAAGATTCCTTGGATAATTAGGCTATTCAGAAATTTCAATCTTCTAAAACTGTCATATTTTCAGTATAAGCTTCCACTAACTCCAATGGTCATTTTTATACATTTTTGCCAAGTTGGGTATATACTTGTTTTCCCCCTAAAAAACATAGACATACTTGCTCGTTAGATGAAATTTATACACGAAAAAAAAAAAGGGAAAGAAACTAGTTGGATGTTGAAAATGAAGAAGAATGAAAGAATAAAAATAATGAAAGATAAAAAGATTGAAAGAAATGGTGTGGATAGAGTATTGGAGTGGGTATAATGAAAGACAATCGTTTGGATTTGAAAGTGAAAAAATCTTATATAGTGTTTTGAAAAATTGGGTAATGGTTTAAGAGTTGATTTAGGGGTCGTCTGGTACAAGACTGATAAAGCAGGGAATAGTAGTGCATGGATTAGTAGGCAGGGATTAGTACTACAAGGTTTATATTTTATCAAGTGTTTGGTGCATTGCTTCCACCTCATCTTTTGTATGGATTAAAACTCTACCAAAAAATTGTAACGACCTGATTCTGTCGTTAGGGAAAAGTCAATGAACAAAGAATTGGGGCCAGAAAACTCTTTCGTAGTAACTTGGAATTGCCCAACCTAGTCCAAATTTAGACGAAATCAGAGTCATTAAGGTGTAGGGAAATATGGTAATTAATGAGAGATCTAATTATGATTTAGACCACATGAGTAGATCTCTAAGACGTTAAGGAACTCGTATGACTTTAAGGAATCGAATCTAGGCGAGTAAAACTCTGGAAAATGATCTTAGCGTGAACATGTAACATTTTGTCTCCGTGTAGGACGCCAAAGCGGGATTGGAGCCGCTAGACCGGGGCCGCTGTAGCGGGATGGGTCCGTCGTGGCAAGCCAAACTCGACTTAAAGTAGATAATAAACCCCTAAATGTGATCCGTAGAACGTAATAGAATGAGTCAATATTGATGGGGGAGGGTTTTGTTATAGATTCTATGGTGAAACAACCCTAATTTGGATAATTGGGATCATGAGTTTGATCTAGGGTTATGCCACGTTCCGACATAACTAACTTGGATTAGATTGCCACTTTTCGGCATGCTAACTATTTGGGTTTTGGCTCCATGAGAGAACCATTGAATTGAGTTCCGTGAGAGGACCATTGAATTGTGTTGTGTATCTACATATGATGAGTTCGTTCATATCTAATGGTGATTGATATTGGAAGACGGTATGTTGCTCTAAATTGATATAATTGTGATATATGAGAATTGTGAAGTTGTTCATTGTTCGTATATGTTGATGATATTGTATATGTTCGATATGTGCATGTGACTATATTGTTGTACTGACTAATATATGTTACACTTAGTGGGATAGTCGTGTGATTCTACCAGTACACTATGGTTGTGTACTAATACTGCACTTGATCTTTCTTAGTTGAGTACAGGGCATCTTCAGGTGGCTATTGATAGACTTCAGCTAGGTGGCTATTGATAGACTTCAGCTAGGTGACTAATGAGCGTGACCGGATTCAAAGGTGAGCCAGTTCTTTTGGGCTGCCATAGATCTCTCTTGTTTAAATCCACTCTTTTCGGACTCGGACTATTTGTTAAGGGGTTGTTTAGTTTTGGGGTTGTAACCCTTGTTCTTAGACTTGTCGTTAGTAGAGTTTTGGTACAATGACTTTTAGGTTCTAGGTATTTAATTCCGCATTTGTTTAGTTAATTAACTTGCTTCCGTAACTTAATTGCCTCAGTTTTGGTTTAGTTGCTTAGTTTGGGTTGTAGTAATGGTTCTTCCACCGAATGGCTACTGTGGGTGCCAATCACGACGGTCTGGGTCGTGAAAAAGTTAGAATCAGGGCTTTAGGTTCGTTGATCTCATTGTACCAAAATGATTCTAGTAGAGTCTTACGGAATGGTACGATGACGTCCGTACTTTTCTTCGAAAGGATATAGGACTTTAGGAAAAACTCACTTCTTTCTACTCCTTCGTGCTATGACTTGAATCTAATTGGTAGCTGGGTGATACAAATTGGTAACTTTCCTCATTCACTCTATGGTCTAAACTAGAGCAACAAAAGTGGTAACACCATCCCTAGCAGGAAAGGATGTGTATAGACTACTGGCAGTCGACTAGAGTAGCCATTTGGAACAAGTATCCACTGCCCCGGATAGATGACCTTTTTGATCAATTGCAAGGTGCATCGATTTTCTCTATGATTGATCTAAGGTCTAGTTACCATCACTTAAAGATTGAGGCGGTTAAGAATTGGGTCCAACCAAGTTCTATGATTGAAACTAGCAGTTTGGTGGGGCTCGCTAGCTACTATTATCGCTTGTGGTATGAGTTGAGTCCAATAGGTATCTCCCGATTCCAATTGGTATCTCAATTAAGTGAACTAGACGTCGTGGTCACGACTGAGAGGCCACAAACAAAGCAAAATGGAAATTGAGAAGGTTCCAATTAGTATTTGGCCCTAGGGGTGGTGTGAATGCATGGATGATCAGGAATGGTCATCCATGGAGTGAAATAATTAATTAAAAATTTGGACTTATCTATAAATTGTATCTTGGAAACTTTGAGTGCGTGCTTCTAGTTGTCTGAATTAACTGCAAATATGAAGTTGTAATTGCTTGAATATGATGAGGTGATTATGTGCACAATAAATGTGTGTCTGAACTTTGATATGAACAATATGTTGGCCTGGTCGTTGAAGTTATGCAAGTTGTAAATACTTGAGTATCTTGAAATTCATTGTGAAATGAAGATATTGACTAAGGATCGTGTGAGTGTCTGGGTATATCCTGGGGATGTGTGGGTTGTGGTGCTAAATTGACAAGAATGAATTGGTTCATATATCGTAGGATTGACTGGGGGTAGACAATGATTATCCTAGTTATGAGGATTATTCTAAAATTGCTAAGTAAAGCTGGGAACCTTTGTGGAATTTAGAAAAGAAAAAAACCCCAGAAAAATTATTGGCAGGGGTTCTGTCTCCGTTATGGCCACTGGGGCGGGATTCTTCCCGCTAAGGTGAGGCTGCCAGTGCGGAAATTTTCCCTCTAGAGCGGGATGAGGTGAGGCAGAACCTCAACATGTTTTCCCCATTTTCCCCTAGTCACAATTATGGACCCTGAATAGTACCTGAACTAACCCCCGCGATCTAATTCATTGTTCGGTAATCGAATATAAGTTATAAGATGTGTTAAAATTGTGGAGGACCTGGGCATATGAGGAGGAAATCAGCATGGCCGTGGAGGACGGGGGAAATGGTAATGCAAGTAAAGAAGTAGTGCATCCAGGCAATGAGGTTGCACGTCAAGAGGACAGGGATCAGTTTTATGCTTTTCCGAGTAAGACCGAGTTTGAGGGTGTGATGCAAAGGTCACAAGAGCTACTCTTGTCTGTGCCCGGATGGCTATTGTTTTGTTTGATCCGGATTCTACTTATTTGTATGTGTTAATTCAATTGCCTTGGGATTTGATGTGGTTTGTGATATACTTGATGCCCCATCCATGTTTCTACCCTAGTTGAAGAGTCAATCATAGTCACCCATGTGTGTCGTGTTGTCCTGTTGTGGTTATGGATTTTCAGATTTGGATTGATTTGGTTATGACGAATATGACTGACTTGATATAATCTTAGGCATGACTTGGTTGTCCTCCTATTATACCGGACTTAATTGTAATACTAAGTCGGTAACTCTAGAGATCCCCGGTAGGGAAAGATTAGAGTGGAAAGGGGTGTACAAGCCTAAGCTAGTTATGATCATATCCTCCATTCGGGCTAGGAAACTGGTAGGGCAGGGTTGTTTGGATTATTTGGGTCATGTTTGGGATGTTGAGGTTGAGTCTCCCTCTATTGAGTCTGTTCCTGTGGTGTCTGAGTTTAAGGAAGTGTTTCCTATGGATTTGTCTGGTATGCCTCTGGATAGAGATATAGATTTCTGCATTGACTTGGAAACTGGAACTCACCCTATTTCCATCCCTTCGTATCGTATGGCTCCAGCATAATTAAGAGATCTTAAGGCTCAAATCTAAGAGCTTTTTGATAAAGGGTTCATCCGTCCTAGTGTTTCCAAGTGGGGTGCTCCTGTCTTGTTTGATAAGAAGGAGGAGGGTAGTATGAGGACAGATGATTTTATCTTAATCTATAGGGGAGTGGATTAATACTGGAATGGCGAGCTTATGGATAAAGAAATTTCCATTGAGTATACTTTGGGTGAAGACGATTGAAGTATTTTGGTAAGAAAGTGCTCCTAAAAATTGGGTTAGCCCTCTGAATTTGATGAGTATACCTGAGTTTAAGGTGTCGTGTTGATAAAAGGTTGGCTTCATGGTGATAGTTAGGGCTGACTGAGCGTAATGGTAATAAGAGTTCGTGATGGATTGTGATGGGATGCAACTATAGAATAAAATTGTTGGTTAAGAGAATTTTTGTATAGTAATCGATTTGCGAGTATCTAAAGGTTATGGTTTTCTAAAATTTGGTGAGTAACGTGGTTGTATGGAAGGTTTTAAGAGATGGTGGGACACCATTCGAATAGAAATTAAAGAACTAGAGTCATAATGAAGAAAAATAATGGGAGGTAGTACAACCTTTAAAGAGAGGCGAGAGCAAGAATATTTTATTTAATTGCAAAGGCTGAAGATATATCTTCAGAGGGGTAGATAATTGGGTTCAGAGATGCGTGATTTCATTTGTTTTGTTGTGGCTATGGTAATAGTGTCATAAGTCCATCAAATTGGTTACAAACTATTGAAAAAGACTTGAGAAAGGAGTGTAGGGACACTAGCTTGAATGTGTTGATACGTTCCTTTGTTTTATTTTGAGTTTGGTAATGATTGCAATTGAATTGTTAATGAAAGATGTTGTGAAATCGATGGAGATGCGATCCATGATAAGCGAAGATCCATGAATTCATAAAAATCTTTGAGGTATAAGCTAATGTTGATAGATAAGGGGATTGTATTATACGGTTGAATTTACAATCCAGATTTTTCAATAAAAGTTTACATTTGTGGTGATATATTTTATCAAGGTATGAATTTCAAGGTGAGGAATGATCAATTGTATCAGGTATTGAGTATTTGAAAAGACTTACACCTGGGTTGAGTCGTAAAATTGATTAATGTTTATTGTTAAAGTACCTTAGAAAGGTTTTCATTTAAAAAGTGTTTGTTTAAAGTAAAGTCAATGGTCGGACTGGTTATGATGGTTGTTAGTATTAAGAGTGTTGGCTTCAGTCGAAGGATGTGAAGAGTATGTTGAGTCAAGTGAATGGAAATGGCTGGTATCGACTCTTCAAAGGAAAACCTTTCGTGTTATTCGATAAATTCTTATGTGACCATCTATTTCATTTTGTACATTGTTGTGAGTGTGATGAACTAGCTATGGTCACGCGTGTTTTTCATTTTGTCGGTGAATCTCTAGTGGTGGATCAGGTTTACCAATCCTGCGACGCTCTCTTGGTTGAGTGGGAAGATTGGGAAGATTTGGTTATTTCGAATGACATAATTGGTGTTGTCTTGGAGTTGTTAAAGTATTTTAGTGGTTCTACATGTACCACCTTGCTTATGAGAATTTATAGAAGATCTACCCTACGCATTTATGGTTGTCCGACAATCTAATATTTCATCTTGTCGTCGAGGTCATGTATCGATTATGTGTGGTTGAATGTGGGGATCATTGGGTCCAATTCTACTATTCTTAAGAGGTAATCTACAATTACTAAATCTAGCATTTCGATACTGTTGCTGGAGGGGTTGTATGCTTGGACATATCCCTCGATGAGTATCTGATTTCTAAAGATCAAAATTGTTATAATTTAAGCTCATAGGAATTTATGTTGTGGGATGGAGATGTTGTTAAGAACTGTGATTGTTTGGGTATTATGAATGTGTGTTGGTTTGTTTCGTTTACTTCTAATTGTAGCGAGTATTGATTTAGAATTTTATCATGGTTACGTGAGAAAGGATTCGTCCTGGTGTTGTGTCAAAGTCCTTGATAACATGTTGCAGACATGTGTGCGATCAACTTTGGGGTAATGACGAGTGATGGGTAAATTGGTATCTATTGTAACGACCTGATTCCGTCGTTAGGGAAAAATCAATGAACAAAGAATTGAGGCCAAAAAACTCTTTCGTAATAACTTGAAATTTCCCAACCTAGTCCAAATTTGGACGAAATCGGAGTCATTAAGGTGTAGGGAAATTTTGTAATTAACGAGAGATCTAATTATGATTTAGACCACATGAGTAGATAGCTAAGACGTTAAGAAACTTGTACGACTTTATGAAATCGAATTTGGGCGAGTAGAACTCTCGAAAATGATCTTAGCGTGAACAAGTAACATTCTGTCTCCGTGTAAGCCGCTAGAGTGGGATTGAAGCTGCCAGAGCGGGGTCACTGTAGCGGGATAGGTCCGCCGTGGCGGGCCAGACGCAACTTAAATTCGTTAATAAACCCCTAAACAACTTATTTGGCACTTTCCAATTTTTAGAGCTAAGGAACGAACCCCAAGTGGCTCCTACTCGTTTTTCACCATTCTTAAGGCTAAAGGTAAGTTTTTCACTCCCCGAATCCATTTTTTGATCCGTAGAACGTAATAGAATGGGTCAATATTGATGGGGGAGGGTTTTGTTATAGATTCTATGGTGGAAACAACCCTAATTTGGATAATTAGGATCATGAGTTTGATCTAGGGTTATTGGGTTTGTTATAATCCGGATAATTAGACCTTTGATTATTGATCCTTGCATATAAATTGTTGCTTGTAGACCTAGAACAAGCGGAAAGAATCCGAAAAGGGAAGATTCATGTGTCTTAGGGGATTCAAGCTTGGATTCGAGGTAGATGACGGTTGTGATTCTATGATTGTGCGATGTATGTTTGTTCTTGCTTCATTATGAAACATGTATGTATGCGAATGTTGCATTATTGATCACACTTGTTGTATGATTGTGAGAATATACATTGTGATTGTGATTGTGGTTTGTTAAATGGGCAGGTGTCACGATCCGACACACTAACTGGGATCGGTTGCCACGTTTCGGCATAAATATGAGATCGGATTGCCACGTTCCGGTATAACTAACTGGGATCGGTTGCCACATTCCGGCATAAATATGGGATCGAATTGCCACGTTTCGGCATAACTAACTTGAATCGAATTGCCACGTTCCGGCATGCTAACTGTTGGGGTTTGGGTTCTGTGAGAGGAATATTGAATTGTGTTGTGTATCTACTTGTGATGAGTTCATTCATATCTAATGATGATTGATATTGAAAGACGGTATGTTGCTCTAAATTGATATAATTATGATATGTGAGAATCGTGAAGTTGTTCATTGTTCGTATATGTTGATGATATTGTATATGTTTGATATGTGCATGTGATTATATTGCTTTTTTTTTTGCTTTTTTTTTATTTGAACGACCCTTGAGGGGGTCAGGGGCTGAGCAACACCCCACAGGCCTTATCATATATGAAAAAAAATTATACAAGAAGGGGGACATATACCTTACCTCCAAACTAAGATGGGACAAGAGTCAACCTACCTACTAAGGTTAGTCAACTCCACCCTATACAATAAGATATAATATTAAAACTAAGCATCTAGAGAGGATCCTCTCTTAATACAAAGTTACTAATAAAACATAAATAAGGGAGACTCTCCCCTTGCAAGAATTAATGAAACTAAGACTAAACAAACTACTATACCTAAAAAGGCCATAGTAAATCGAATAGGTTATAACATGTCAAAATGTAATGTTGTTGTCCTTGAAATGTTGGACATTATATAGAGAGTCTTGAAACTGAAGGCCTTTTCTGTAAGGATTTTGAAGTAGTTCAAGGTGGTTGTTTAATCCTTTTAAGCTTCTTGCGTCTGAAGTTTTGAACTCCCAATTTCTCTAATAGATAGCTTCCTTTAACTGGTAGAGGTAATTGATGATAAGTGTAGTAATTTTGTACTATGTTTTGTTGATGACTATGTGATTATATTGTTGTATTGACTAATGTATGTTACACTTAGTGGGATAGCTGTGTGATCCTACCAGTACATTGTGGTTGTGTACTAATACTGCACTTGCTCTTTCTTTGTTGAGTACAGGGCATCTTCAGGTGGCTATTGATAGACTTCGGTTGGGTGACTAATGAGCGTAACCGGATTCAAGGGTGAGCCAGTTCTTTCGGGCTGCCATGGATCTCTCTTGTTTAAGTCCACTTTTTTCGGACTCAGACTATTTGTTAAGGTGTTGTTTAGTTTCGGGGTTGTAACTCTTGTTCTTAGACTTGTCGTTAGTAGAGTTTTGGTACAATGACTTTCAGGTTCTAGGTATTTAATTCCACATTTGTTTAGTTAATTAACTTGCTTCCGCAACTTAATTGCCTTAGTTTTGGTTTAGTTGCTTAGTTTGAGTTGTAGTAGTGGTTCACCCATCGGATGGTGTGGGTGCCAATCATGACGGTCTGGGTCGTGACAAAATACTTCTTTCCAATTATGTACCCTTGAATTATTATGGGATTTTTTGTTTCATGTAATTAGGTTAGGGTAGATAATTGTCGGACAGTATTATTTTTTATGACCTTATAACTAGCTAGGAGAAGAACAATTTTGTTGTCTTAATATCGAAAAAAATGGTAAACAATAGTAAAATCAAATAAACCATTTACATTTACACATAAATATTACAAGTTATAGTTTTAATATGTATGCAATTTTATAAATTGTTCAAAATACAAATAATTAGAAAACTCTCTCTCTCTCTCTCTCTCTCTCTCTCTCTCTCTCTCTCTCTCTCTCTCTCTCTCTCTCT
>JAJOOH010027580.1:0-11780 GCA_029582605.1 Solanum gracilifrons
TACCATGCCATCAAGGAATTTTTCTACAACTTCATAGGGCTAGTGTAGCATACAGCCCTCGCAAATTTGATTGGCTATATCTCTATTCTCGGGTTCTACACCCCTGTAGAAGCACTCCAGTAGACCCTTTTCTATTATCCCGTGAGATGGTTATGGTTTCAGCACCACTTGAAACTTCAGCCACATTTCCTGAATAGTCTAATCCCCTTCCTTTTTAAAGGTCAGGAGGTTGTCCTTGAGGTTCAATAGTTTCAGAAAGGGATGATCCATGTGGTATCCATACTGGTTTTCCATCCTTAGTTCCCTGCTTTGTTATTCAAACTAGAAAAACAAAACTAAAATTTAGATTAGTAACACTAAAACTAGAAAGAATAGAAAAAAAAAATTCAATATGAATTCCCAAATAACACCACTCCCCGACAGCGGCGCCATTTTGATGCTTATCGTGACCAACGACACTAACCTACGGTATGAGTGTCTATGATCGTCGATAATATAGTAACCCAACCAAGGGCTGGGGTCGTGTCCCAAAGGAGTGGTTGTGAAAATTGTAGTTAATTAGAATTTCACTCTAAATAGTCATAGCTAAAGAGATTTGCGAATAAAAACATTGTAAATTCAATAGGGTGACACAAAAGTGTCAAATATCGATGGGGGTTTTGTCACCAGTATAGTAATAACAACAAAAATAACAAGAAATCAAGTATGGGGACAAGTTCTTGGGTGTGACCACAATACATGTTGAGATAAATCATTGGGTACATGTTTTCGATAGGAAATTTGCAAGATATTAGTGACCAGGCAAAGCTTTAGATGGAAATAAGTTCCCTCTCAGGAAACTTACCCTGTTTTAAATGCATTCCTCTTGGATACCTATTTGCCGCATGAAGGTCGGCCTACGCCTTACCCCACTTACTCTGTCGAGCTGAGTGTTAGGGTATGGGACTAGGGCTCACCCTTTAAGGCATATTCTAATGTCGACCCACTCCTTAGGCCATCAGTCTAGCGGTCTTGGTTTAGCGACCTCCCTCTCGGGTAAGCTGAAAACACATGGGTGGTTTTGTATTTGCAACTACAAACCCATTAAATTAAACCACAACCACTAGGTGAAATCACCATTAAAATACATATATCCTATCAGCAAGCAAGACCCAACAGCAATATCAACACATATTCCTAAATCACACCCCAAGAATGGATGTTTTTAGTCACACATCAAGAAATAACAAAATACACCTAAAATGATACTAAAATCAAATGGGTATAGGAAATTAAACCCTTTTTTAAGTAAAGAAATAAGAATGGGGAAGACCCACTTCCAACTTGGGGAAGATGAAATCCTTCTTTCTTCAAGTCTCCCAAAACCCTCTCCAAATTTGAGAGAAAATATCCATAAAGTACTATTCTATTCTGGAAATTAAAATTAATGTTTGACTCGTTAAAATTCAATAACAATATTAGTATTTATAGACTTGAGAAAATAGCTTTAGAGGATCTTTCGGCGAGGTTAGTTAGAATCACTGATTAACTTGGCAATTCGCCCTTCGGTGTAGTTTTTCGCCGTCTTGCACTAGCCTTCAGCGTCATCATGATATGTGTCATTGGGCGGTATATACTGTTTCGCGGAACTATTCAGTGAAGCTTTGACTGCTCCTGTCATCGCATTTTTGATCCTTCTCCTTCAGGGCTTCGCGTACTGGAACAAAGGGTGGAGTGCGTCCCTTCGGTGAGTCGGCAAGTGTGTTTGGCGATACGCAGGCTGCAACTACTTCATTATTTTCAGCCTTTTTGCTCCTTTCTACCCCTAAGTGTCTATGCTTCCACCAAATTTTCAAATACCTGAAACTTAAGAGTTTTCATCAGATATATAGACAAAATAAGAATTTGAGGACACTATTTCTATAAGAATAAAGCCCTAAATGAGTCCATTTTGAGGACTCATCAACAGCCCTAACTTAAACTTTTTCTTACCCTCAAGCAAACTTAAGTTCAGTCGTTCAACAAGGTGTCTCAAATAGTGCAACACAAGACTAAATCATGAAAACACAAAACAAGACTCAAATTAATTATGCGAAGATCAACTATGTACTCAAATATTCAAGTTATGACACACCACAACCAAAGATTTCTCATGCTCACGATACTTGCTACTAATGCAAGTTCAAGGTCAACAACAGTATCTGAATGCCCTCACACAAAGAATGATTCCATATTCACGCATAAGGGTAAATCAATTTAAGATCAGGAATCAAATGCAACTCTCACACTCAAAACAGGAACACAATGCATGTTTTCACCCATAGGTTTCCCTTATTTTCCAACCAACCTTCATTTCGGCTTGCTCAAGATCAAAAAGGTTTTTCTAAGGCTTGTAATGGGGTTGAGTGCAATGGTATAGTCATTTATGCTTAGTGACTAAAGATCCTCATGAATGTGGTGCTCACAAAACTTCCTTCCCTTTTCATTTATTATTTTGTTTAGTGCTCATGAGTCATCCTATTATTCGCTTCCCATGAATTGTTAGCAGACCAAATTTCATTTGTACTTTGTTCCAGAACTTTCTTTTTCATTCTTTTTCTGTCTTTTCTTTTCCTTTTTTTTACATGGAGGGGTTCCATTTTCCTCAAAATCATAGGTAAGAGAGACTTTCGTGCACTTCTTGATTTGCCTTCTCTTTTCACCACACCCCAAAGTTAGGCTTTTGGCTTAAGCTGGCTATTCAACCTAACCACAACTTTCATGAGGATTATGGGTGATGGGTTAACTAAGGTCTAGTTTTCATCAAGTTTCTTCCAAAGAAAGGTAAGCCTCAAAGGGCATTCAAAAGAGTTTCAAACGCTCATGGGTAGGTCACGAAATAGGTATATGTCAAATTGGCTCACACTCTTTAAAGTTTCCTAAGATCATTTCAAGAGCACGCCTTACTAAATCAATCAGACTAACAGGGCAAATTCTAGATTTCTTCATTCAAGGTTCAAAGTAAGCTCATCACAGACGGCATCGACACTAAAGTCAAACAAGACTATAAGCTTTCGCTAGTGTACAACGATCATCACTAGGGAAAATCAATTCGATAAATGGCTATTCACAACGAGTGCAAAGAATTCACATATAGTCTATGCAACTTCATTTGATCTCGTCATAGCCGCACGTTCATTTTCGTTCAATTGAGAGCACTACTTAAGTCATCGATATTGATCGAAATCGAGACTTAAATTTGTACGAGATCAACCACTTTCAACACAAACGGTGTCAAAAAAAATTTGAAAAATAATAATAATTTTTCAGAAGAGTCAAAATCGTTTTGCAATCAATTAAAATCAGGAAGAAGCCATAAGCTTAAACAATCATGAAAACAATATAAAACGCCATTTTAATCAGACAACCCAAATTTATATAACAATAATCTAGAGGTCAAATTAAAGAAAGACAGAGATAGGATTAGAGAATAATCCTGGTTAGGCAGCTGTTTCGAGTTGGAGTCCTTCAACAGATGTTGCGTAAAGCAGAAGGTATGTTGGAGACGTTTGGTGCATTGCCGATTGATTTATCAAGCTCCAGACAAGTTTTCTTAGCATTCCAATGCGCCTATCTTCAACCCACACTCTCGAGTGACTAATCACCTACCTTTTTGTGTGTTGGCCTGCAGCTTATCTAATTATTTCCCATTCGGTGACAGCGCTTTGACTTCTGAGTGATTCGGCGCTTCGCTAAACAAATATTTACTTCACCGATTTTTACAGAACTTCTTAGTAGCTGTGGATGTTAAAACGAGGGTAATCATTGTGGTCGCCGATCAGGTGGGCGATTCGCCAAAACTGTCCTGAGTTCGCCGAGTTATATCGACTCCAGATTTTAAAGATATCTTGTGTCAAATAGCAGAATAGATTGGATCGCCGGCTTCTTCGGCAACTCGCCAACTAGTTCTATTGCTCACCATTTTTCAACTCTTTGGCACCTATTACACTTCAATTTATAAAACTAAGACACTATTATTTTACTAGTATGCCAATATAAGATAATATGGGATTTTGGGTTGCCTACCAAACAATGCATGAGTTAACGTCGCCGCACGACGTAAGTCAAAGACTACTCTTCTTCCTTGGAATCTCCCATTGTTTAGTTAGGTGAATTTTTGGTGAATGGGTCATTATTAAATGGGTGATTTGATCATCCTGCAGTTGAATTGTCATGGAGTGAGAGGTTGATGCTTCATTTATCGTTTTGATGTTTTCCTTCATCTCATTCAACATCTTCTCATGTGCCTCAATATTTTGTTGAATGAGTGACAGGGCTTCATCATCCTGTATACCTCTCTGTTTCTTCCCTTGTCTACATTCTGGAAGGGAGGAGTGTTTTTCATTCCCCATGGCATGTACGTCCAATTATGTGTCTCTGGTAGATAGAGCATTCAACTGGGTAGCTAGTGCATCCCACTCCTGCCTCTTTTTGACTTCAATCATGCCATCAAGGAATTTTTCTACAACTTCATAGGGCTAGTGTAGCATACAGCCCTCGCAAATTTGGTTGGCTATATCTCTATTCTCGGGTTCTACACCCATGTAGAAGCACTCCAGTAGACCCTTTTCTATCATCCCGTGAGATGGTTATGGTTGCAGCACCGCTTGAAACTTCAGCCACATTTCCTGAATAGTCTCATCCCCTTCCTGTTTAAAGGTCAGGAGATTGTCCTTGAGGTTCAATACTTTCAGAAAGGGGTGATCCATGTGGTATCCATACTGGTTTTCCATCCTTAGTTCCCTGCTTTGTTATTCAAACTAGAAAAATGAAACTACAATTTAGATTAGTATTACTAAAACTAGAAAGTATCTGAAATAAAAATTCACTATGAATTCCCAAATAACACCACTCCCCGACAGCAGCGCCATTTTGATGCTTATCGTGACCAACGACACTAACTTATAGTATGAGTGTCTGCGATCGTCAATAATATAGTAACCCAACCAAGGATTGGGGTCGTGTCCCAAAGGAGTGGTTGTTAAAATAGTAGTTAATTAGAATTTCATTCTAAATAGTCGTAGTTAAAGAGATTTACGAATAAAAACATTGTAAATTCAATGGGGTGACACAAAAGTGTCAAATATCGATGTGTGTTTTGTCACAAGTATAGTAATAACAACAAAAATAACAAGAAAATCAAGTTTGGGGACAAGTTCTTGGGTGTGACCGCAATACAAGTTGAGATAAATCATTGGGTACATGTTTTCGATAGGAAATTTGCAAGATATTAGTGACCAGGCAAAGCTTTAGATGGAAATAAGTTCCCTCACAGGCAACTTACCCTGTTTTAAATGCATTCCTCTTGGATACCCATTTGCCGCATAAAGGTCGGCCTACGCCTTACCCTACTCACTCTGTCGAGCTGAGTTTTAGGGTATGGGACTAGGGCTCACCCTCTAAGGCATAACCTCATGTCGACCCACTCCTTAGGTCATCAGTCTAGTGGTCTTGGTTTAGCGACCTCCCTCTCGTGTAAGCCGAAAACACATGGGTGGTTTTGTATTTGCAACTGCAAACCCATTAAAATAAACCACAACCACTAGGTGAAATCACCATTAAAATACATATATCCTATCAACAAGAAAGACCCAATAACAATATCAACACATATTGCTAAATCACACCCCAAGAATGGGGGAGTTTAGCCACAGATCAAGAAATAACAAAATACACCTAAAGTGATACCAAAATCAAATGGGTATAGGAAATTAAACCCTTATTTAAGCAAAGGAAGAAGAATGGGGAAGACCCGCTTCCAACTTGGGGAAGATGAAATCCTTCTTTCTTCAAGTCTCCCAAAACCCTCTCCAAATTTGATAGAAAATATCCATAAAGTACTATTCTATTCTGGAAATTAAAATTAATGTTCAACTCGTTAAAATTTTATAACAATATTAGTATTTATAGACTTGAGAAAACAGTGTTGGAGGATCTTTCGGCGAAGTTAGTTGGAATCACTGATTAACTTGGCAATTCGCCCTTTGGTGTAGTTCTTCGCCGTCTTGCACTAGCCTTCAGCGTCATCATGCTATGTGTCATTGGGCGGTATATACTGTTTTGCGGAACTATTCGGTGAAGCTTCGACTGCTCCTTTCATCGCATTTTTTATCCTTCACCTTCAAGGCTTCGCGTACTGGAACAAAGGGCGGAGTCCGTCCCTTCGGCGAGTCGCCAAGTGTGTTTGGCGATACGCAGGCTTCAACTACTTCGTTCTTTTCAGACTTTTTGTTCCTTTCTTCCCCTAAGTGTCCATGCTTCCACCAAATTTTCAAATACCTGAAACTTAAGAGTTTTCATCAGATATTGAGACAAAATAAGCATTTGAGGACACTATTTCTATCAAAATAAAGCCCTAAATGAGTCCAATTTGAGGACTCATCAACAACCCTAACTTAAACTTTTGCTTATCCTCAAGCAAACTTAAGTTCAGTCGTTCAACAAGGTGTCTCAAATAGTGTTACACAAGACTAAATCATGAACATACAAAACAAGACTCAAATTAATTATGCGAAGATTAACTATGTAGTCAAAGATTCTAGTTGTGACACACCACAACCAAAGATTTCTCATGCTCACGATACTTGCTACTAATGCAAGTTCAAGTTCAACAACAGTATCTGAATGCCCTCACACAAAGAATGATTCCATATTCATGTAAAAGGGTAAATCAATTTAAGATCAGGAATCAAATGCAACTCTCACACTCAAAACAGGAACACAATGCATGTTTTCACCCATAGGTTTCCCTTATTTTCTAATCAACCTTCAGTTCGGCTTGCTCAAGATCAAAAAGGTCTTTCTAAGGCTTGTAATGGGGTTGAGTGCAATGGTATGGTCATTTAGGCTTAGTGACTAAAGATCCTCATGAATGTGGTTCTCACAACACTTCCTTCCCTTTTCATTTATCATTTTGTTTAGTGCTCATGAGTCATCATATTATTCGCTTCCCATGAATTGTTAGCAGACCACATTTCTTTTGTACTTTATTCCAGAATTTTCTTTTTCATTCTTTTTCTGTCTTTTCTTTTCCTTTTTTTTTATATGGAGGGGTTCCATTTTTCTCAAAATCATGGGTAAGAAAGACTTTCGTGCTCTTCTTGATTTGCCTTCTCTTTTCACCACACCCCAAACTTAGGCTTTTGGCTTAAACTGGCTATTCAAACTAACCACAACTTCATGAGGATTACGGGTGATGGGTTAACTAAGGTCTAGTTTTCATCAAAATAGGTATATGTCAAATTGGCTCACACTCTTTAAAGTTGCCTAAGATCATTTCAAGAGCACGCCTTACTAAATCAATCAGACTAACAGGGAAAATTCTAGGTTTCTTCATTCAAGGTTCAAAGTAAGCTCATCACAGACGGCATCGACACTAAAGCTAAACAAGACTATAAGCTTTCTCTAGTGTACAACGATCATCACAAGGGAAAATCAATTCGATAAATGGCTAATCACAATGAGATGCAAAGAATTTACATATAGTCTATGCAACTTCATTTGATCTCGTCATAGCCGCACGTTCTTTTTCGTTCAATTGAGAGCACTACTTAAGTCATCAATATTGATCGAAATCGAGACTTAAATTTTTACGAGATCAACCACTTTCAACACAAACGGTGGCAAAAAAAAATTGAAAAATAATAATAATTTTTCGGAAGAGTCAAAATAGTTTTGCAATCAATTAAAATCTGGAAGAAGCCATAAGCTTAAACAATCAAGAAAACAATATAAAGCGCCATTTTAATCAGACAACCCAAATTTATATAACAATAATCTAGAGGTCAAATTAAAGAAAGACAGAGATAGGGTTAGAGAGTAATCCTGGTTAGGCTGTTGTTTCGAGATGTTTGGTGCATTGCCGAGTGATTCATCAAGCTCCATACAACTTTTCTTAGCATTCCAATGCGCCTATCTTCAACCCATACTCTTGAGTGATTAATCACCTACCTTTTTGTGTGTTGGTCTGCAGCTTATTCAATTATTTCCCATTCGGTGACAGCGCTTTGACTTCTGAGTGATTCGGCGATTCGCAAAACAAATATTTACTTCACCGATTTTTACAGAACTTCTCAACAGCTATGTATGTCCTAACGGAGGTAACCGGGGTCGCCGATCAGATGGGCGATTCCCCAAAACTGTCCTAAGCTCGTCGATTTTTACAGACTCCAGATTTGATCGACGACTTATTCAGCGACTCGCCAACTGGGTCTGCTGCTTGCCATTGTGCACCTCTTTGGCACCTATTACACTTTAATCGATAAAACTAAGACACTATTGTTTTACTTGTATGCCAATAAAAGATAATATGGGGTTTTGGGTTGCCTCCAAAACAGCGCTTGAGTTAACGTCACGGCACGACGTAAGTTAAAGACTACTCTTCGTCCTCAGAATCACCCATGGTATAATTAGGTGAATCTTCAGTGAACGAAGGATATTGACTCGTCATTAAATGGGTGATTTGAGCATCCTTCAATTAAATTGTCATATAGTGAGAGGTTGATGCTTCGTTGAGCATTTCGATGTTTTTCTTCATCTCATTCAACATCTTCTCATATGCCTCAATCATTTGTTGAATGAGTGATAGGGCTTCATCATCCTGTATACCTATCTGCTTCTTCCCATGTCTACATTCTCGAAAAAATGATTGTTTTTCTTTCCCCATGGCTTGTACCTCCAATTCCATAACTCTGGTAGATAGAGCATTCAACTGGGTAGCTAGTGTGTACCACTCCCGCTACTTTTTGGCTTATTTGTTGGCTTCTAATATGCCATCAATGAGTTTTGCTACAACTTCATAGGGATGGTGTAGCATACCGCCCTCGCTAATTTGATCGGCTATATCTCTATTCTCGGTCCTAGACCCCTGTAGAAGTACTCCAGTAGCCCCTTGTCTGTCATCCCGTGAGATGGGCATGGTTGCAGCACCGCTTGAAACTTTAGCCACATTTCCTGAATAGTCTTATCCCTTTCTTGTTTAAAGGTCTGGAGGTTGTCCTTTAGGTTCAATAGTTTCAGATGGGGATGATCCATGTGGTATCCATAATGGTTTTCCATCCTTAGTTTCCTGCTTTGATATTCAAACTAGAAAAACAAAACTACAATTTAGATTAGTAACATTAAAACTAGAAAGAACCAAAAAAAAATTTAACTAAGAATTCCCAAATAACACTACTCCCCGATAGCGGCGCCATTATGATGCTTGTCGTGACCAACGACAATAACCTACGATACGAGTGTCTACGATCGTCGATAATATAGTAACTCAACCAAGGGTTGGGGTCGTGTCCCAAGGGAGTGGTAGTAATAATAGTAGCTAATTAGAATTTCATTCTAAATAGTCATAGCTATAGAGATTTGCGAAAAAAAATACTGTAAATTCAATGGGGTGACACGAAAGTGTCAAACAACAAAAATAACAAGAAAATCAAGTATGGGGACAAGTTCTTAGGATGTTACCGCAATACAAGTTGAGATAAATCGTTGGGCACATGCTTTCGATAGGAAATTTGCAAGATAATAGTGACTAGGCTAAGCTTTAGATGGAAATAAGTTCCCTCTCAGGCAAGTTACCCCGTTTCAAATGTATTCCTCTCGGACACCCATTTGCCGCATGAAGGCCGGCCTACGCCTTACCCCACTCACCCTCTCTAGCTGAGTGTTATGATATGGGACTAGGGCTCACCCTTTCAGGTAGAACCTTCTGTTGATCCACTCCTTAGGCTATCGGTCTAGCGCTCTTGGTTTAGTGACCTCACTCTCGGGTAAGCCAAAAACACATGGGTGGTTTTGTATTTGCAACTACAAACCAATTAAATTAAATCACAACTACTACGTGAAATCACCATTAAAATACATATATCCTATCAGCAAGCAAGACCCAACAACAATATCAACACATATTTGCTAAATCACACCCCAAGAAATGAGGTTTTTAACCACACATCAAGAAATAACAAAATATACCTAAAATGATACTAAAATCAAATGGGTATAAGAAATTAAGCCCTAATTTAAGCTAAGGAAGAAAAAAGGAAAGACCAACTTCCAACTTGGGGAAGATGACATCCTACTTTCTTCAAGTCTCCCATAACCCTCTTCAAACTTGAGAGAAAATATCCAAAAAGTACTATTCTATTCTGGAAATTAAAATTAATGTTCGACTCTTTAAAAATTAATAACAATTTTAGTATTTATAGACTTCAGAAAATAGTGTTGGCAAATCTTTCGGGGAGGTTAGTTGGAATCACCGATTACCTCGGCGATTCACCCTTTGGTGTTGTTCGTCGCCGTCTTGCACTAGCCTTTAGCGCCGTTGTGCTCTGTGTCATTGGACGGTATAGTACTGCTTCGCGGATGTATTCGGCGAAGCGCCGACTGCTCCTTTCATCGCCTTTTTTATCCTTCTCCTTCAGGGCTTCGCGTATTGGAACAAATGGTGGAGTGCATCCCTTCGGCGAGTCACCAAGTGTGCGTGGCGATTCGCAGGCTTCAGCTTCCTCGTTCTTTTTGTTCCTTTTTGCGCCTAAGTGTCCATGCTTCCACCAAAACTTAAGAGTTTTCATCAGATATTGAGACAAAATAAGCATTTGAGGACACTATTTCTATCAAAATAAAGCCCTAAATAAGTCCAATTTGTGGACTCATCATTGCCCGATATTGGAAAGATTGGACTGAAGCACGACAAATAACATACAGTTCCATTACAGGAGAACCTGATTCTTTAACAAAATAGTGTCCTCTTTGTGAGAACATCTTTAAATGCAATATTGATGCTTCGTGGGATTTTTCTTCCAGAATAACTGGAATCGGCATGCTTGTTCGGGATTCTCATGGAAGCTTCATCAGAGGCCGCACTAGTCGGTTAGGAAGACAACAGGATCCACTTATGGTTGAGGCATTCGGTGTTCGAGAAGCACTAAGCTGGATAAAGGAACACTTTGCAGCAGCCCCGATAATTGTAGAGATGGACAATTTTTTGGTTAAACAAGCGCTAGAAAAGGCCTGTGAAAACTACTCCTACTTTGATGTTATTATTCATGATTATAAAGCACTCTTATGTGGCTTTACTTCTATTTATTTGTCTTTTGTTAAAAGATCAGGGAACCAGTGTACCCACTAGTTAGCTCGGGCTTCGAGTTCTATGACTGATGATATGGAGTGGATAATAGATCCTCTATCTTTGATTCATGATGTACTCAACTTTGATTTGATCAATAATTAATCAAAATGCTTGATTCAAAAAAATTATTAAAAATTTAGTTTACAAATAACTAAAAATTAAATAGTTTGAAATTCCAAAATAACAAGAAGAAATAATTAAATTAATTTTTTTTAAAATGTATAAACTAACTCATTAACCATCACAAAAGTTCAAAACATTTTAAAAGAAACTGCAAACTCAAAAAAGAAAATTAAAAAAAAATTGCTCCAGTCGTCACCCAAATACAATATTCAAATACTAAAAAAAATTGAACAACTTTCACATATAGCAAACATAAAAATCATATCTGTATGTTATAGCTATAGTTTGCATAATTGCGCACCGTAGTAAATTTTATGTTTGCTATGGAGCTTTTGATTTGTATAATTCGCTACAAACTTCAATTTTATATAAATTGTTCAGTTTTGTATAAATTCATTTATACATTGTAATTTGTATAATAAGATCTATATTTATATAATTATAAGTGTATAGGATGAAAATATATGTATTTGTATTTGTATATAGATTTTTCTCTTGCTTTATACAAACACAAACA
>JAJOOH010027583.1:0-12289 GCA_029582605.1 Solanum gracilifrons
TAATTTTATGATAAGGTTCTTGTAATAGACTTAATAGACTTCTTTTGATTGTAAAGGGTCGTGTCCCTACTTATGTTTTGTGATTGTGTCTAAGATGGCCATGTGAGACTTAGACTTCCGCTGTGTGTTTTTAAAGTTGTTTTAATGAAGTTTGAATGTGTGGATGTAAATAAGTTTTTTTTTCCGCACTATTATCATTATCGAATGCAATGAATGACTATGTGGTTTGTATAAGACCCCTTCGGGATCGAGTACGCCTTGTTACGACTTGGGGGTGCTCCCGGGTCGTGACAATTATGGGAGGAATAAGAGGTTCAGATCATGATCATTAAAGAAGGTTTACAGTATGTCATAACTGAAAATTTTTCTTACGGCTAGTCAAACCTAGAAAAGATTCGTAAATTGATCCTTTACGGTGTGAGATTCAAGCCTGAATGTAAGGAAGGATTCTTGAGTGATAGACACATACTAATTCGGCTTACCAATATAAAAGATTACGTACATGTTATGTCAAAACCTACATATTTTTTGAAGGTTAAAGACCGATATAATATTAGATGTGACCTCTAAAGTGGGAATGAACCCTAGTTCAACCCAGAGGCAGAAACTACTACTGCCTTAGCGCGGATCTCTTTTTCATCCCTATCACCTAACTTTTTTGTTAAAGAATCCTTGTTTATGATGGCCAAAGCAGTGGGAAAACCATTACATGTTGTCATGGCTACAATAAGCAAATCTAACCTAGTTTTATCAAGGTAAAGGTTGAAGTCTACTTATTGAAAGAATTTCTCAAACGGATCAATGTTGGAGTTAAGAAGACACATTCTGGGGATATCATCTCAACATGGATAAAATTCTTATACGATTACATGTTAAGGTATTGCAAATATTGCAAACTTCAAGGCAGAGGCATGATTTTCGTCGAGGGGGTTCAAAAAGATAAGTAAACACACTAATAGTATTTACAAATAAGTGGATCGGGGCGGGTCAAATATAAACAATTCAGATTCAATACAAGCAACTAAATAAAATTCAACTCTACCTCAACACAAACAATAAAATCGAGGAAGTATGTGTTTGACATAGTATTAAAATGAGTACGAGAGAATGTATTTTTTTAAATTTTAATTATGGTCTTGTCTCCATCATTGTTCTATATATATGTTACTAGTATACGTACCTACGTAATGCCTGTATAATATTAAAATATTAATTTTAATTTTTTTTATTGTGATATCTTGTTCGAGTATATTAAATCATACAAAAGTTCAACTATCATATTGTTTCTCATTGATGAAATGTAATCCCTTCCCCTCCCCCTCCCCCTCCCCACCCCACTCCCACCCCATAACTAATTCTATGTGAATAGACACAACGAATAAACTTTATGTATCATATTTTATTATTACTATTATATTGTTCACTGTTTAAAATCATTAAATTGTTAGTATTGATTTTTATTAGCTTGTCATTTAGCTTAATGTAATCATAAATAATTTTCTAATTAATATAAAACATATATATTTATTGTGTTTACTCGTGATTTTTTAACTTTTATTTTAGTGTTCACTTCTCTCTAATTTAAAGTTCTATGGACAATAATATGTATATTATTTAACTAATTTATTGTATTCTCAAAATTATTAAAAATATTTTTCCCACCCCTCTTCCCCCTTCTTTTTTTTACTGTATTTTTATTACTTTTCGCTAATCTAATTTGAATGAAATTTTTATGTTACACGTTATAAGCAGTTGAGTGTTTCTTTATTTCAATATATAGAATACTAAGCTTAAATTCGTTACTTAAATTCTATATTTTAATATGTCATTATTTATTGAGATTTTAGTCATATGATATATAGATTTTAAGTCTTTTCTTATTATAATTGAAAAAATATTTTCTCATCTAAAAGCCCTTCAACTTTTTTTACATTATACTAACTTAATAGTTAGTGTATTATTCATAAATTAGTATACTTACATTAATATGTAAGTTTTAAATAGCTTGTCACTTTATCTAGTATTCTTATGGTGCGTAAGATATTAATAAGGATATCAGTTAGTTATATCTATTTACATTTTATAATGGATAAATTTTGTACAACATGAAATTAAAATTGATAAAAATTCACTAATAAAGTTAGTGATCAATAACTTAAAAAAAAAAAGTAATCTTAACATTATAAATCATTGTAGAAGTACATGTAAGAGAGGCTAAGAAAGTTAAACTCCATTACAAATCAAATTTTATTTAAGTTTGAATTCAAATATCATTTTAATTTTTTTAAAAATATATTTTTATCACTCATCCTTATCCTTGATTTTATGAAAACAATAATATTTTTTATAAGCTATATATTTGAATGAAGAGAATTATTTGGAATTAATAAGATAGTTGATAATTAAATTGACTAAAGGGTCACTTGGTGTAATTATACCAAAGAATTATTTGAAGAAGAAAAAACAGATATGACTAAAATGACAGCATTCATAATTTCACAAGTTAAAAATATACCTCTTCACTCTCAGCAAGACAAAAACACTAATTATTTATATAGAAATATAATAAGAATATCTATTATCATATCACTAGTATGATACAATAAATTTATTTCAAATTAAATGTTCGTGATAAACATATTTATTTTATACCTTAACTCTATTTTAATACCTAAAAAAATGTTATAAACATGAGTAAATGTGTATCATTGAGATCTTGGTCATAGTTCAGGGGTATTTATGAATTATTTCTTTTAATATGTACGATATTTTATAAATTGCGCAAAATATATATATCAACACTACGACATTCAATAAAGATCACAAATGTCATGTAAGTGATATATTTGTCTTTTCAATTATTAAATGTTAAACAACTCACATTTCAAATATTATATTGATTTGTATTGAATTTATTTAACAAATAACAACTCTCTCTAAATAAATAAAAAAATGTAAGCTAATTTATTTAAATAAATTTACTAGTACAAATATAAAATATAAAACATAAAACACAAAAAATAAACAAAATCGTTAAAAGGATTTGAGGGGTATATCTTTACACAAATTAATACCATGGTATTAAATTCTATGTATTCCTAATATCACAAAATGTAAGGTATTAGTTAGACATTCTATACCATGTATGGTATATAACTAATTCATAAATTATTTATACATAGACATAATATTAAAATGAGTATGAGAAAATCCATTTTTTGGGACTGTGATCATTAAAGAAGATTTACAGTTTGCCATAATTGGAAAATTTACTTATTGCTAGTTAGAACTAGAAGAGATTCGTAAAATTAGTTTGTTACGGTGTGAGATTCAAGGCTAAGTGTAAGGTAGGATTCTTGAGTGATAGACACATCCTAATTCGCCATACCACTATGTAAGATTACGTACATGTCATGCCAAAATCAACATATTTTTGAAGGCTAAAGACGGGTATACTATCAAATGCAATATAAAGTGGGAACTCTAGTTCAACCCAGAGGCAGAAACTTCCTTGCTTTTGCGTGGATCTCTTTTCCATCTCTATCACCTAATTTTTTTCATTAAAAAATCCTTGCTTACGACGGCCAAAGCAGTGGGAAAACCGTTACATGTTGACATGGCTACAATAAGAAAATCTAGACCTAGTTGTGTCAAGGTAAAAGTTGAAGTCGACTTATTGAAAGAATTTCTCAAATGGATCAATGTTGGAGTTGAGAAGACATCTTCTAGGGAAATCATCTCAACATGGATAAAAATCTTATACAATTACAATATTGCAAATATTGCAAACTTCAAGACGGAGGCATGATTTATGTCTAAGGGGTTCAAAAAGATAAGTAAGCATACTAGTAGTATTCACAAATGAGTGGATCGGGGTGGATCAAATATAAATGGGTCGGATTTGATATAAGCAACTAAATAAAATTCAACCCTACCTCAACATAAACAATAAAATCGAGGATGTATGTGTAACACCCTAAAAATTTCCAAGTTAAGATCCGAACTATTCTTCATTTACATGTAGGGTCATATCGGGTGATTCTTAAATTGCCCATATGTGTAAAGGTAAATTCTTTAGTGTGGGAATGATTTTGGATAGCAATTAAGGTCACTAGAAACTCCTGGCACAAAGTTGAGTTGAAAATTTCCTTACCGATTAACTTTTGATGTAAGATTTTCTTTGGATCAACTTCAAATGACCATATCTCTTAGAATATAAAGAGTTACATGGCTCATAGCCTATTAAATTAAATGTATTTGAATTTTCTTTTCAACGCCAGCAATTTCGCAACTAAATTACCTACAAATTTTCTAAATCCATAAGTACTAATTACCTAGAAAGGTTTTTCCATCGAATTTTAATTGACCAAAAAATTTGCAAGTAATCAAATTACTTCAAAATTTTACTGTATTATCCCTATGAAAATCCCTAGGTAATCAACACTTTTCTTGTAGTGTGTGTCATGGCTTTGTTGAGGATATTATAGTGACAACAATAATATAATAAAAATAAGCTTTCAAGCGATTAATTTTACAACTTATTTCATTCGTGTTACTAATTAGTTAGCAATTGATCCAGTGCAAGCATCCAAGTATATTTGTTGAAATTATTTATGATTTGGTAAAGGGTAAAAAATATCCTTAATTATGTATAATTGAATAAAAATGTCATTACTTAATAGTTTCATTTAATAGTACCTTTATAGTTAAAAAAAAAGGGAAGTTTAAAGACGATACTCACCCATAAGATCATAACTAGGGACTAGCACATCATATTCATCCCACAAATTTCTTTTCTTACGCTAGAGAGATAGGTAATGTCTGCTTAAGTTGTTTTGATTGAGCAAAAATGAGACAAATTAGATTAATAATTAATGAGTTGAAATTCATCTTGACTTGTTCTTAACGTTTTTTTTAGATAAGTATCAAAAACTCACATAAACTATCTCATTTTTTTGAGTTTCATACTCAAACTATTGAGAGTGTGAATTTTAGGTATGAAACTCACACTCCCAATTATTTAGGTATAAAACTCAAAAAAAATATATAGTTCAGGTGTATTTTTGATACTTTATCTTCTTCTTCTTTTTTAAAATAAAATATTTAGACCCATGTTATATAAAATTCTAATATATATATATATATATATGGATATAGAAAAGGTGATGTGGCACCTCTCTATGGCTAGCATTATTTTTCACGTTTTCTAATTAAAACATTAACTATATTCCACCTTACTTGATCAGAAAAAAGTCATTTAATTCAAATAATCAATTACGTGTCTTTTGTTTTCCATAATTAATTACTATTATTTAATTAGCTGACGGTTTAGATTTGGTAAAAGGACTCTCCGTCTTTATTTTGATAGTACAAATTTCATTTGGTAGGAAAAAGAATTTTACTCAAATGAGAAGAGAACGAAGTTGGGAAAAGAAATCTGAGAAAAACATTTTTGTATATTGAAAGTTGGGAGATGGAATCTGAAGCAGTCCAAGGTGATGGGTTAAGTTCTTCTAATAGTACTATAAATTTCATTGTTATTTCTTTCTTTTGAATTTTCCTCATGTTTCTTGAAGGTCATGTGTATTTTAATGGCAATACACTTTGAAAGGTATGTTTTCTCGCAATATTTTTTATTGTCGCTTTTATCAATAATATGTTTGCACCATGAGAAGAAAACAGAGTTCTTCATATTTTGACATGTTAATGGTAATTCCTTATTTTTAGTATAATAATAAATAATCACATTTGAGACACGTGAGAAATATTTTTACCTTTCAATTGTATTTTTTTTGTAAACTATATTTATATATACATAAAGTTGGGAATATACAAGATAATATAACAATCTCCATATGATCAACATTCATATTTGATCGAATATATTTATTATTATAATAGAAAACAAAAAGTTATATAAATGAAGATTCATACAAGAAAAATTTAACCGCATCATTTAAATTGAAATTTTAATTTGTTTGTATAAATAAATTCATTAGAATATATTTGTATGAATTTGATTCTTTTATAGCAGCAGAAATTAAAAGTTCAACATACCTAAAATTGAAAACCAATAGCAAAATCATGAGAATGGACAGCCACAATAAAGTGCCATTTCTTTCTTTCTACTCTTTTGATTTTAAAAAAGAGGACTATATAAAATATTAAAATGATAGAGAGGTCATTCAAAAAATATAAATTTATGACTATCTTTTGTAAAATATAAAATAAATTTGGCGTAATAAATGGAGAAGAATGAGGGGAAAGCAGAGATAATAAATTGCAAAATAAAAAGGAAAAAGTTATTGAACCAAATGGAAATAAATAAAAAGAAAAAGTTAGGAAGGGAAGAAAAAGGAAAAGAAAATAAAAATCTAATAATTGTAAATAAATAATAATAAAACATAAAAAGGAAAGAAAATAAATTTAGATAGTCACGTTATATTTTGTTTTATTTTTCTCCTTACTTATTCCTCTTAGTTTTTTTTGTTTTTTTGTTTTTAAATTGAGAGTAGGGAATTAAAGTATTAAAATGAATAATTCAAATTACAAAATATATAAGAAAAAAATGTAATGAATTTATTAAACGAGAATTAAAAATACAATCTCATAATATAAAGGTGAAATACTAAAACCACATAAGGAAAAAATTTAAAATAAAATATATTTTTATAAATTTTTAAACATAGTTAAATAAATTATTCTATATTTGATATTTTTCATTGCACCTTTACTCTTTCCTTTTATTTTTTCTACTTTTTTTTCTTTATATATTATTTGTTGTTTCGGGCCATATATAATTTTAATTGCTTAATTATGACTAACAAAAGCCATATACGCCAGTAAGAAGTTACGGTATAGTTTTTCTTTCATTTTGTGCATTTATTTGCACATTAAATTCTAAATATTTACTAATTGTCCATTAAATTATGGATACAAATTACCCATAAAACTTTCATTACTTAATTTTGCTTTTTCTTTCTGATTTCTTTTATCTTACTTAAAAAATTGCTTAAATAATTTATATTTATAGTAAATTAGGCATAGTAATCTTTCATTGCCCTTTTTATTACGCATTTATTACAAATTTATTTTGAATTATTATAGCATACACTATCCAAAATTAAAATGTGAGACTGTACAAAGAATATCTCTCTATATAAAAGCTAGAAATAAAAAAGTGATGTGGCATCCCTCAATGACCAATGATCCTATTTATCTTTTCTGTGATTTTTTGACATTTTCTCTAATTTTTTTCAATTATTTTATTTTATAAAATCATCTCTTTAATTCACACCTCTTCAATTACATATATTCAAATCTTAATTAATTTAATAATGTCTATAACTCCTAACCTTTCATATTCATAACCTTCAAAATATTTTAATTTATAAATTTATAACTCCTTAAATCACACTTATAAAAACCTATTTTGAGAAATGTATGATGATTATTTTATTTTCATTTTTCTATTCTTCATCTTTTATATCTTTGGTTGACAATTTTTTTATTTTTTAATTATTATTGTACAAAAATGAATGTTTCAAACTTTCAACTACTACTCCACTTAAGTGTCATGTTTTTAGTGTTTATTATGTTGATATTTTTTTAATGTTTTAATAATTAAGATAGTAAGAATGATGTTGTATTATTTATTTATTTATTTATTTATTATAGTTCTCTCGTGATTTCTCTTTATTTTGTATTTTATATAAAGTTTTGATTGTCGTAAATTTATAATTTCATTTGATTCAAAATAGTAACTTGTGACTTTGTTGGACATAATTATCTCTTCTCTTCTTTTTTTTTGTTAGTTTCTCAAAAATGTCTAAATATATATTTTTTTCCATGAATTTTCAACTAAAAAATACTTCATTACAAGTTTTAAATAACACTAAAATCTACACAATAATATGTTGAGTTTCTTAAGTTTTTCATATTTATTATAATCTTTGGCTAAGAATTTTGTTTATTTTCTTCTTTTTTACTTTTATAATTTCTCTATTTTTAATTGTAGAATAATAAATATGTCAATTAACTATTCATTTATATTCTTTAATATAAAACTTAATGATCATTATTTTCATTACTCTAATAATTTTATTATCATAATCTCTAAATAATTAACAGTCATATTCTTGGCATTATTTGTTATTCATATTATAGTCCTATAAATAAAAGCATTGTAAGACTTTGGACAAATGATCACATTAGTCTTTTAAATTGTTATGTTTTCGATACTTATTTTATTCATCCTTTAATTTGACTCGAAGAATAAAACTATTGAATGGTGATCAACTTGTGGAAATGGATGTCGACAAGAGTTCGGAAGATTGTGTATTAATTTCGTATTTTTTATTTTTTATTTTTAAAGATTAGGACTGTAAGCAGGGTAAAAATAATGTTGCATTCTTTTTTATATAGTTCTCTTTATGATTTCTCTTTATTTTATACAAAAAATAATTATTGTTGTAAAGTTAATTATATTTTTATGGTTCAAAAGAGTAACTTATGACTTTGTTAGAAGTCATCTAACTACTACCAAAATATTTTTCTCTATGAAAACAATTAAATATCTGGATAAATATATAATGACATCTTATCATTTTTTATAACCGCGCGAAGCACAGATGAGTTCACTAGTTATCTATAATAGGGGGTGAAACAAAGTGGGAACAACCACCGCGATAGTCGATTTTGGCGTAAAAATATATCAATCTATCCATGCCCATAATAAAATCAAAGTATAGCATCTCTAGTTCTATCAAATCTGTATGGGTCTAACGACCAACAATCTCTACTATACAACCTCGGTAAAGCCACTTGGAAATAAAAGAGTCACCAACTAGAGTGGATATTGTTGGGTTTGAAAGAATCAAAGCATCATGCGGAAGCTTACAATTTGCAGATAATATCGGCAATAAATCATATGAAAAAAACTTACTAAAAATGAAAATATTATTATATGATTTGGCCAATTAGCCTACATAGTTAAAAACCAATAAAAAGCATAAAAATTGTAGACAGAAAACCTCTCCATAAACAAAACTCTTAGGGCCTGTTTGGAAAGTCAACCTAATAATTGAATTTTGTGTAATTGGGTGTAATTACAATGTTTGACATGCTTGGTTGGCCGTGTAATTACTTGATCAGTAGGTAATTGAGAGTAATTGGCAAGGGGTAATTGCACTCTCCAATTATGAGAGAGGGGATGTGAATTCCTGATAACTACATGATGTAATTACAAGTTGTGATATTTTGTAAATCGATATGACTCACATTCCAATGAAGAAATATTCTAAAACCAAGAACACAACTTCTTTAATTGAGGTAGAGAGGGATGTCTTAATCGACAATGTGCAGCAAATGGGGACACAAAACTAGAGCAAACAACAGACTGAGACTCTCACTCATCAAGGATGTACATATCATCAGATACATGTAGTTTACCAATAATTACCTGATTTGTCTTAAGATCACGAAGCAGGCAATGATCGAGAAAAAATGAAATATAACAATTAAGGTATATGTATTTACTGACAAAGATCAAATTAAAAATCAATTTTGATAGTCTTAATACATATGATAGGGCAATATAGGAAGTTGACTTAACAATTTCGAATCCAACACTTGTACAAATAGTTCCATCAGCTACAGTGACAAGAAAGGGAGCTTTGTGTTATTGAATGTTAGAAAAATATATTGGAATTAGCAGTTAAAAAATATATTGGAATTAGCAGTTATATGATTTGTGGCACCTAAATCAATCACCCATTCATTTGAAAAAGTGATACGATATGTTTCATCTAACTTAGCGATTTTAATAGCCGAAGTGAATTCATTCAATGATTCTTGATATTGAGATAATTTTGCAAACTCATGTGTTGGAATTGAAATTATTTTATCAAAAAATGAATTATCCGTAGTAACAAAATTCATTCTCTTATTGATCATTCTATTAATGAAATAGTAGTACCACTTATCCTCAACAAATATTTTTCAAAAAAAAACAATTCAGTAATGCAATTTCTTAAAAGAGAGCAAACAAAACCTGGATGTAATAAAGGTCAAATGCAAATCTTTGACCAATGAAACAAAATCTTGTACTTTCACAATATGTGACCGGAACTTCAAGAAGACGCAAACTACATATTAATGATGAAACCCAGAAAAATCAAATATCGATCAAAAACACCAGAAAATAATTTACCAAACTCCTCAGATGTTGGTTGAAAGAATAACGAGACAATAGCTAGATCTCTTAGCCGGAAACAAGTGACTTTCTCGTACGATGGTTGGAAATAACAATAGATGACAGAAAAACAAGATCGACATAAATCAAAGCCTATATAGATAGATATACCACTTGCCTTCACACACACGTCGAGAAGGTGTGAATAGAATGGAGTCATCGGAATGTGAGACTCACCAGGTTAATTTTAATGTAATATTTATAAGAAAATTACTATTAACTTCTAGCGATGAAACAGTGTCTCCTGGCTTTGAAGATGACTCAACTCCAACTAGGTAGGGATAACTCAGCTAAAGCTACAACCTTGGCTTTAATACCATGTTACCACAAAAGTATGGAGTAATTTCAATGTATATGAAGAAAAATAATGGTTATAATTGAGGTATAGAAAAGACTAATTGAGGTAACTAGATATCTAAATCCCTAAAATCAGCTAGAATACTATATAAAAAAAAAGTATAATTTTATGATTCTCTAACACGTATGTTCCCTGCTTTTCTATATTATGAATTCTCCCTCGTTTTTTCATTCCAAGTTTTTTTTGCTTTATCTGGGAGTTCATCAACTGTTATAGTTCTTTTAAAAAAATAAATTCAAAACACATAAATATTGTTCAAGATATTATTCTTATTTTACTTGTTTTTTTCCACAAAGTTGTGTGTTGTTAAACACTTTAGCCTTATATATACATGAACTATGATTCTCTAATCGTTACTATTGTTGGCTAGATAACGAGCCATGTCAGTGAACCAATTGTAAAGGAAAAAAAGTAAAGAGTAAAAAAATGAGGAATCTATCATCTTTGCCGGTAAATTTTTTTGCTAATTAGAGTTGAAGAAGGCATAATATCCACCGTATATTTCTAATTGAATTGTAACTCCAGGAACGAAAAATTGCATGTTAAGCCCTTACTAGACCATTTATCTCACTTCCTTGGGATTTAGTTTGTTGACTCTTTATATATCAGCTGAATTTCCGAACATTAGATGAGAAGATGAGTACCAGTTATCCCACTTTCTGCAGAATTTTTGAACATTAGATGAGAAAATGAGTACCAATTATCCCACTTTCTGTTGCATGCAATCCACTTATTTCCTGGTGTATTGCTGCCATTAGAACAGACTTGATTAACTAAAGATGGTGCAATTATACAGTTGACTACCTTAAAGCTTGATTCTGAAGGAATCCTTTATTAGAAAGGCTTCGGAGTAGTGTATAACTTGATGGACAATGAAAAAATAAACAAAAAAAAGTAGAAAAATATTGAAACTTTGCTTTATAACTTGTGGAACAATTGTTAAGTAGATGATGCGCGTGTCCTTTCGATCATGAAGGTCTGATTCCTTTTTTTGGGGTGAATCCTTAGGGTTTTAATGCCCAAGAATCATTACCTCTTAATTTGCATTGAATGAGTAATTTAAATGACATTTACTTGTAAATGTTGTCCGTTAACTTCTCCTTAGGGGTGACAAAAGGGTAGATTCGATCGGATTTGAATGGGTTGAATAAAAATAGATTGGATAACAATTCACACATATAAAATAGGGGTAAATAAGGATTTGGTCAAATATGATTTGGGTAAAGTGGTTGTAACCAGTGGCGAAGCCAGAAATTTCACAAAGGGTATCCAAAAATAGCACAGTAAAAACTCTTAAAGTAGAATTAGTGGGATTCGAGCACATGAGCAGTACCTCATTCCAAGGAGGTGAAACCACTGGCTACAATAGCTTGTTGTGTTAAAAGTGTCCAAAATCTGTTATTTAATCATTTCGTATATCATTTTACTTGTATATACGATATGTTTTTCCGACGAAGGGTGTCCAATTACAACTATTTGGCTATGCCACTGGTTGTAACCCACTTTAATCTCCAAAAGCCAAAAAATATTAAATCAAAGCTAAATTGTTAATACCTCAAGCCCTACCATCCCACCCCTATATTATTATTTTTTTTAAATATTTTTTTCATACATTTAGACCCCTCCTCCCACCCCAGGAGAAAATTTAAAAAACAGTTTTTTTTTTGAAAAAAATTGCT
>JAJOOH010027585.1:0-12066 GCA_029582605.1 Solanum gracilifrons
GTGTACAAAGAACTAACTAAAGTAATCTATAAGCTAACTACACCTAACTGGACCCCCATAAGCCCAGAAGGTACACTCGTGCGCAAGTTAAATAAAAATCCGAACGGATCCCCATAAGCCCGACGAGTACATAGAATAACTATAACTAAAGAGAATTGCATATGAGAACCCAAGAATGGAGAACACGAACCAGAACCTTAACCCCAATTAGTAAAATCTGACAGTACGGAGGCCGGACCTCGAACCGGATGCATACCAGAAGTACCTAAGTAACCAATCACAAGTATCAAGTATATGAGGCCGGAACTCTAACCGGATGCTCTGTATAGGTATCTGGGCAATAGAGGCCGAAACTCTAACCGGATGCTCTGTATAAGTATCTGGGCAATAGAGGCTGAAACTCTAACCGGATGCTCTGTATAAGTATCTGGGCAATAGAGGCCGGAACTCTAACCGGATGCTCTATATAAGTATTTGGGCAATAGAGGCCGGAACTCTAACCGGATGCTATATATAAGTATCTGGGCAATAGAGGCTGGACCTTAAACCGGATGCTCTATAAAGGTGCCAATGTAGCTGCTGAAAGAGTCCTAATCGATCCACACTCATAAATGTCCGTGGAACGCCGTCCATACTTAGCCAATCAATGTAAGTTCTTGGAACCAAATCAAAAATCAAATTTAAATCGCGAAGTAGAATTAGTGTCGCCGACGTAACTCGTGAAGCCGTAACATCGGGGAAAATAAGGATAACTAAAGTCGGAGCAAGCGTATCGCCTAGCTAAGGCCCAAACTATCAAACTCAAGTCTGCTACACCAGTCTACAGGGATCTAAGTCGGCCGAGCGACGTCGAGGAAAAATAAGGTCAATCGGATCTGAATCATGTATTTCTAAGGCAAGCCCTAGTCAAACCTAAACTAAGGCCCAACATGCTTCAAATAAACAATAATTAAGCATGCAAGCACTCCACATAGCGAGGAGGGTCCATTAATAACACAAAACATGCTCGCAGTTACCCGATAATTCTCGAAATAGGTCGAAAACATAATTTCTTAACACCTATGCAGGATTCAATAACTACCCAACCCAAATCACAACTAATCAACATGCATTCACATTCTCGAGCTCAATCTAAGAGAGGGAAATCGTAGCCTACCTGTAGGCCGATCACACGCGCTCCAAAATTACTTCTCCAGAGCTTTCCCTTTCCGAACGGTCTCGAAACGCTGCCCCGCTATAAAAAAATAGAGTCACAAAAATAATACGGTCGTTTAGACACCAAAATCACAACAAACGGAGACGGGTCAATTTTGGAGTCAAAACGGGAATCGTGGGACATGCGCTTGAAATTCTGGAATTAACCCCAAAAGTGGGTCCTAACCAGTTCCCCCCAGCTCATATCCCAAAATGGTACACAATTCGGGGATCGAGAACAACACACTATCAACATGCAACCAAAACCCAAATTACACTAAAACGGAACAACAATAGCAGCAGCTATTTACAAGAAAATATCAGAAACAAGGGTCCAGATGCTGAAACCAATCACACCATGATGATCCTCACGGAAAACCCCACAATTAAGGCTTTTGAATCACCAGATTCGCACCTAAAATGACCACGAAATCATCTTCTAAATTTTTCCAAAAATTAAGCTCGAAATGAGCTAAGACAGCAGCTAAAACACAACTTTTTACCTCCAACAAAAAGTTAAATACGAAATCTAACCACGCTAACGCGTTCTCCTTGAAAAATCACTCAAGATAGCCCCAAGAATCACCGAAATCGGATCTAAAATGACTGAAATATCAAGTCTCAAAAATTTCCAAAATCAAGCTCACAAAAAGGGGTGTGGCAGCAGGTATTTTACAAAAATTACCTCAAACGGTGACCCCAAATTACTATCCGAGCAAACCAACGCGTTGTCCTCGAAAAATCTCACAACTTTGCCTTTTGAATCGCCCAAATCGGTTGACAAATGAGAGAGTTATGAGGGTTTAAGTTTGGGGAAAAGTTGCTGGTTTTTCTGCATCTTATAGCAGATTTTCTGCACTTTTCCCAAAAACTAAAAACTCCGACAGGGTGCTCCAATCTCGTTCGGAACCCCGTGCATGCAAACAAGATATGCAACCATACTAAATTCGGCATTTCGGACTCAATGGCGCACTCAAAATTTCCATCAGAGGTCATCTCGATAAAAAGTGGGTCTCACTTCCAAATGTCAATTTAATTCAAAAACCACAAAAGAGCTCAGAAAAATATCAAAAACCTCCGGACACAAAAGAAGGGTCAATCTAGACCAAACTTGACATTTCGGAGCTAATTGTGCTGACGGAATTTTCATCTGAGTGCGTTTTCCAAGAATGTTGACCAAAGTCAACCTTAAGCCAAATTTCAAAGGCTAAAATGCCTAATGATCCAAATTCACATCGAAGGCCTCGATACTCGTGTCAACTATGCTACTAGCCTAATTTGGCCATTCCGGAGCTGATGGAACCATCAGAATTCTATTATGAGGTCGTCTTCTTGAACTTTTGATCGAAAAGGATCGTTCAAGGTTTATAAGCTCCAAAACACAAAAACTCGCACCAAGACCAAACGAACGACCAGGTGACCGAACTGTCAGTCTAGCAAGTCATAAATGACTTGGGGTCGCTACAGGAACGCTCTAAACGACACATAGAAGGCAAGACACGGAAATGACTAGGAGGGTCATTACAGAAACAATTAGTGAATTGAGCACTTTTGATTTCCTTGTACTAATTAATTACTGTCTTCTTTGGACTTTACCTGCACAAGTATTCCAACAAACCTATCTTAACAGCAGAGAGTTCCAAAGAAAAATTGGTAATCTGAGCAAGCTTGCATTTTTTTCCTTGGTCGATAATCATTCCCGAAACACTGTTGTCCCTCTTGCTTGATCTGAATTTTCTAACTATATGTTACAATCTAATTTCTGGTCACATTCCTTCCAACAACATAACTAGAGAAATACCCTTCAAAAATCAAGTAGTTTTCCTTTGGAAAGATTAGTGTGAGACTTTTGCTATAATCCTGAGTTTAATTTCATTGAAAATATGTTTTAGATGTTATTTTCATACTATGCTATAAACATCTATATGATCATTTATACGTTGAATGACACTTTGATCTCTAAAAAAAACCTTGCTATTTTTATACGCAAAATTTTTCGTAAACAATGTCATATTTACATAAGAGAATTGTAAAATACAGAGAGAATGGAGCAATCTTCTATGTTTTATTAATCCAAAAAAGGAGAGCTATTTGTAGGTGTACAGATAATCTATCTAAGGAAAAAAAAAATCTATCTAAGAAAACAAAATCAGAAAATCCCCCAATATCTCTATCTATGATTGTGTTGAGATTGTGCTATGTATTCTATAGGAAAATATGTCTATGTACATTCTATAACACTCCCCCTCAAGTTGGAGAATAGATATTAATCATGTCCAACTTGTGACAAAGATATCCCACCCGAGTTCCATTTAAAGCCTTCGTAAATATATCACCCAATTGCTCTCATGTCTTTACATATCCAGTAGAAATCATGTTCTCTTGAATCTTCTCACGAACAAAGTGACAGTCAACCTCAATGTGTTTCGTCCATTCATGGTACACTGGATTTGAGGCAATGTGTAGAGCAGCTTGATTATCACACCAAAGTTTTGCTGGAGACAAAGGTTCAAACCGATCTCAACTAAAAGGTGATGAATCCATAGTATTTCACATGTGGATTGAGCCATAGCTCTATACTCAAATTCTGCACTAGATCGAGATACAACGGTTTGTTTCTTACTCCTCCAAGATATCAAATTTCCACCAACAAAAACGCAATAGCCAATAGTAGATCTTCTATCAATTCTTGATCCAGCCAATCAGCATCTGCAAAACACTCAATACGAGTATGTCTGTGGTCGCTATACAAAATGCCAAGGCCAGGAGCTCCTTTCAAGTAGCACAAGATCTGTTGCAAGGCTGCCTAATGTTTGATTGTCGGTGCAGACATAAATTGACTAACAATACTGAGTGCATATGCAATATCTAGACGGGTCACTGTGAGGTAGTTCAATTTCCCAACCAATTTTCTATATCTTTCTGGATCATTAAGAGGATCACCATCATCCTTATTAAGATGAACATTAGGAACCATTGGTGTGCAACATGGTTTGGCTCCCAATTTTCCAGTTTCTGCAAGTAGATCAAGTACATACTTTCTTTGGGACAAGAAAATTCTTTTCTTGCTTCTTGCTACTTCGACACCCAAGAAGTATTTCAGTTGCCCCAAATCTTTGGTATGAAACTTGGCATGTAAAAACTCCTTCAGAGAAGAAATTCCTGCACAATCATCTCCTGTAATAACAATATCGTCAACGTAAACAACTAAAAGAATAATACCAACTGTTGACTATCTATAGAAAACTGAGTGATCACACTTGCTCTTCTTCAATCCAAATTCCTGAACTACATCGCTAAATTTTCCAAACCAAGCACGAGGACTTTGCTTTAGACCATATAGAGATTTTCTCATATGACAAACTTTTCCATACTCCCCCTAGCAACAAATCCAGGTGGTTGCTCCTTATACACTTATTCATTGAGATCACCATGAAGAAATGCATTTTTTATATCCAACTGATGTAAGGGCCAATGTTGAGAAGCAGCCAAGGAAATAAACAAGCAAATAGAGGTGAGCTTGGCTATAAGTTGAAGGGATGTGTTCTTTTTTGTGGAGCTTTGGACTCAACTCTTGTCCAGAGTTGTTGAGTTATACTTTGTGAAGGATGTTGTATCCTGGAGGGGACAAGTCAAGAGGACTACTGCTGGACTGGTGAAAAACATTTGTTGCAGTGGGCTTGAATCTCCTTAAAGAGAGCGAGATATCCGCGCCTCAGCCTAAAGAGATTTATTTCTTCATTTTTATTTTCAATTATAATCTTGTGTTTTTGTTATCTTGTAAGTTTTTCACTAACATGTTGCATTGAATTTTATTGTATTAGAATTCATATTTAATTCTTTATATATAGATCCTTTAATATATAGTTCAATGAATATAGTGTATCTGTATTTTTAACATATTCATGCTTTCTTTTCTGTTTCTTTTTTATGATTTTAGTTTTTTATACATATGAAACATTTTGTCTATAGCAAGTCGACTTCAAACATAATGTAATTCAATCAATATGACAATATTTTTGTCTATATATTTTAATGTGATGTCTTTTACTATGGGTGTCATGTCTTTATTTACTTTTCTTTCTTTTCCATTTGAACTTATAATTTTTTCTATAAATTTGATGTTATACCACCTAGACATTTTGTAATATTTTTCTTTATACGTATCTTTTTTATAGCCAATTTATTTTTGGATTATTAAAACCTATGTTTAGTAATTAAAATATATTAATTCTTCTGATATAATAAAAGGCTTATTTTTCATGAAGTATTGAAAATATCAAACCTCCAACATCTGACACAAGATTTTCATGCTATATTTGTGAAGAGTTATATTCTTATGTCAAACTTACATACAAAAGGACTTAGCTTTGGACTTAGCGATGAATTTATGTAGGCTCCACTATGATTACATAAATTAACTTTTCTAACGTTAATTAGGGGACAAACGTGCAACGCACGTTTCCAGGACTAGTTAAAATATAAATAAATAAAACCCCTGAAAGAATAAGTACGAGCAACAAGGGAGTTAGACCTTACCTTACCGATCGTATGAAGTTACGAACCTCTTAACAAGAATTCTTCCTTCTATTATGAGTTACCCGATTTTGTGAAACACAACCCAAGTAGTGTCAACTGTCAAGGAAAAAATGGATAAATTCCTTTTCTTATTTTCCTCCTCCTTTTAATCTGTTTTTACATTAATCTTTTTGCTACTTATTTTCCTCATCCATATTAATCTGTTTTCACATTAATCTTTTTGCTACTTATTAATCTGTTTTCACATTTTGGAAATTTGAGTCTATTTAAATTAATGAAGGTATTTTGCTGCATTATTTTGCTTTTTGTTTGCAAGCTCAGAAATCTCTCTTTTTGCCTCTCTCCTTCATTTGTATTTGCCTCGAAATCTTTACACTGTCAATGTGTAGAACCTAAACTCTAATGAGATTAAAAACATGAATAGATTAACCACCCGTTGATAATGTATTTGCCTCAGTATCTCCTGCAGAGGGTGAGCCCAATCGGAACGAGCCCTACACTACACGATTTCAAATTAGTTGGATTTCAATATGAATATTCAATATCAGATGATAAAGAATATTAAAAATTGGGAAAAGGGCAAATGTACATTTCTAACTTTGCAGGTGATATATCCTCATTAAGAAAGAAACACATTTATACATGTCGTCTATCTAAAGCATGATTACTCTTTGGTTAACAAAGTCATTGAATTAGAAAAAAAATAATCTTAAAACTTATTTTTACTTCTAAAAATACGATGTAACCATTAAAAAATTACCTTATCCATTTTTTTTTAATCTCTTCGGACCCGACTTAGTTGAAAAAATGGATGTTCATGTGACAATGAACTTGAATACCCCTTGTTAAAAAAAGTATTCATATGACCATTTCCATTCATAAAAATAATTTTGTTATTTTGTTACTTTGCCTTATTATTGACCAGTGCAATTCATGCATTAGAGTATGTTTATAGAACCAATTTAAATCCGGATAAGGTGTTCAGATGGTCATAAACAAAAGTTAAGATTCACAATACGATATATTATGAAACAATACATAACAACAATAGTAAAATCAAGGTCCTTTCTAGATTAAAAAAAAAAAAAAAAAAAAAGAGAAAATACAGGTAAAAATAAGATTTCATGTACTCAAAAATTGACTTTGAGATACATAATTCTCTACATCAGATACTTGTGTTGAAGAGACATTATAATTAAGTTAATGTATTTAGATGATCACTGGATACATAATTTTAGTATCAAACGGATAATTAAGGCAAAATTTAAGTATCTATCGATGTATTTTAGCGAAAATAAGATATGAGGAGGTTAAAAAAAACAATCAACTAAATATCAGGTTCATATAATTTAGTTCTTGCTTATGTGAAGTTGTGAATATAGGAAATCTTATATAGCCTCCGATTCTTTTTCAGGTTCACATTATTATAACAATGAATGTTGCCCTTTTCATTTGAATTTGATTGAATATATTATATTTTGGAATTAAAAGATGAAAAATTTAAACAACATTTGGTACAAGATTTGTGTACCTTTGATTGTTGCAGCAGAATGAAATTCACGAATTGAATGATTTGCTCCAGATCCTTCTTTGTATCACTAGGAAACAAAGATAGTGCTTCACAAACGAAATGTCTTTTTTGTTGGGTGTCTTTCATCTAAGAAGATGTTACCCTTTTCTTTTGAGTTTTTTAATTTTTTTTTTCTTTGTTAAGAGCATAAATCATCTCTATAAAAAGGGATTGTTTACATTGGAATAGTTACACTAATTGTTCTCTCCCTTATTTTAAATTAGCATTTAACCCTTTTACAGATAATAACTTCGGATCGGGTTAAATTGGGTCGGATTAAATTGGGTTCGGATCGACCCACATGGGCAATCCACGACTCAAGACTTACAAAAGAAACCAAAAATAAAAATAATAAAAAAGATTTAGAAAATATATTTTTTTTATAAAAAGAAGTGAAATCCCACGTGACAACGTGTGTAGTAGTGTGTGTCACGTTTGATTTTCTTCTAAAGAAAAGATTAAAATTTCTTCCATTTTGTGCTAATTAGTGAATGTGTGTTGTGTAACACAGCCTTATAAATTTGATTTGAAAGATTGACTCATATTGACTTTGCTCTTAACAATTATTCTTTCTACTAGTTATGGACACGTGCGTTGCACGTACATTCCTATTAAGTATTTCAAATTTTCTAAAATGACATGAATATTAGTGTAACATACATGTGTAAGTGTTTCCTATTTGAAAGTGAAAATACAATTTTCCATGTGAAAATATGTGTTGCAACAATATAAATACAAATCGTAGAAAAACTAAAAATAAAACAAAAAGGATGAAAATGAACAATATATGTATGTGTTCACAACAATATATTAGATAGACGATAAAGTAACACAATTAAAATCTTTCATTCAAAGTAACATTTTTTTAGCAATCTTTATTTAAATTAATTTGAATTTAGGCAATTGACAATATGGATATTTGAGCATATTGCATAATTCAAGTATTATCAAACTCATCATACATTAATAAAAGTTTTGTCGATTAAGTAACAGTTACAACAACAATAACCAATGACAAACAAATTCCCACAACAATGCAAAATGATACAAGAATTACATAAAAATGTGGTTTGCATGCCAAATTTAATTTGGACAACCATACCTTGACTCTAAAATGGAAAAGAAAACTTAAAAATTATGAGCTAATAAACAAAAAATCTCAAGGAATAGGTTATCTCTTCTATACTTCTAAGTTCAACTATTCTACGGTAAGAAAACTTCTTCTTTTTTCATGATTTCATCTCTTATACTACTAACTTCAACTATTCTATTGTAAGAAAGCTAACTTCGGAATGATGTCATTTGTTCTTCTCCTTAGTTACCTTCTTGATGATATATTATATCATTAGCTAGGAAGAAGATTAAAGAACCGTAGATGACAAAAAAGAAAAGAATATGATGATCTTGGGACAAACAAATTGTGGCTATAATTTATTGGTATTTATAGTGATATTTAAATGTCTTTTCACCTATCAAAATTCAGACACATTGAATCATGAAACATTTCAAAATTCAAAGAGTCACTGAATTGGAAGAGTTTCAATAATGAGACACATTGAATCATGACACATAAATTTTATTTTTGGTTTCACAATTCGAAAAGTCACTGAATTGGAAGAGTTTCACACATTGTTTTGTCTTCTACTTTAATTAAATTAATTAATCTAATCAATTATAATTATAATGACATAACATAAAAATAAAGTATAGTTGTTGGGCTTCATATGCATCATTATGTAATTAAAATATTAATATTTAACAAATTAAGTTATCATATTTTGATTTAGTGGAGGGGTAAAATGGTAATTCAACTTTAAAGGTTGGATATATATATATATATATATATATATATATATAGAATATAGATTATTTTAAATAAATTTAAGGAGAAAAATAAAAATAAATACAATTTTATTTTATTACATTTTTGAGAAAATGTAACTAATTTATTTTTTAAAAGGATAAAAATGTCTAACAATTTTCTATGAATAATTTTTCTTTGAATATTTGACCTAACACCTTTCCACTTTTAGAATTTAGTTGAAAAAATGTAACTAATTTATTTTTTAAAAGGATAAAAATGTCTAACAATTTTCTATGAATAATTTTTCTTTGAATTTTTGACTTAACACCTTTCCACTTTTAGTGTAATATAATAATAATATTATATAATTACTATTTAATATTTAATTGATTAGCTATTTCATAATATTTTTATTTAGTGTAGGGGTAAAATGGTTTTTCAACTTTTAACTTTTTTTGTTCCACTTTTATATATATACTAGTTTCAGGACACGTGCATTGCACGTGTGTCCCATGCTAATTTTTATATAATCATTAGAACAATTAGAATTTTACGTGTACATGCATGTAACGAATAATAAAATGCAACAATTACAAATAAAATTTTAAAATTGTGACAAGAAACATCATATGAGGGATCTTATTTTAATGTTTAAATTTTATTTTAAGCAACAAACTGTAAATTTAGAACTTTAGATAGTAATTTGCCAATGTGCATTATAGTCACAAAAGATTAATTTTAGCCTAAATAAAAATACACTAAGAACAATCAGAAATTTATAGAAAATCAAATCAAAGAAAATTAATAGAGAGAAAACACATACAAAAAATAAACATAGAAAAAAAACACACAACAACATACACATTCTTTTTAGACTTTAATCAAAACAATATGTATATGGAAAAAGAAATACATAATCACTACATATTTTTCGAGTTTTTGTTGACACTTCTCCATAAGCAATTATAATTCAAGAGTCTTCTTCATTTCGTTAAAGTATGAATCAAATAGAACAATAATGATATAAGCGGTACACTATTTAACTATAGAACGTAAAGAATAACGGGTCCTCATGAAACAAATAAAGATGAATTTATATGAATAAAAACAGAGTAATTAGATAGTATAAGTTATGAAAGATGAATATATTATTCTTTATCACATTGAAAAGAAAGAATACAATGACTGCAATTATTATTTAAAATAATAGTAGCAATTAAAGTTGCACCAAGTAATTTGTCTAAATTATTATCGATGAAACATTGAAAGATCCTCCATCTTTTCGATCATCATTCCTTTAATAGAATGAAGGAATAATTTACACTTAGAGATTAAAATAATCATTCAATCTTTAGTGGGCATTATGGTCTTTATATATTGATTTAACCCAATGGTCTCATAATAAAATAATTTACTTTTTAGTATAAAGAAAAAGATTTAAAAAATGGAACTAATTTAGTCTTAAAAGGGTAGAAATGCCTAATATTTTTTTATGAATATTTTGTCTTTCAACTTTTGACTTAACATTTTCAGATTTTTAATATTTACTGTAGCATATAGAAAGATTGCTAATTGATATTTAATTAAGTAAATATTTTATAATATTTTGATTTAACATAGAGATAAAATGATAATCTAACTTTATACTCTACTATTTAAATCTTTTTTACCCTTCAACCAAAAACAACCTTGGTAAGAAAAAAAGGGACAAATACAATGAAAACTTAAAGGAAACTTACCGCACAATGTCATGTAGCACAAAAAGATTGAAGAGAGGACACCATATCAGAAAGAAAAATTATGCATTAGGATTGTATCATAGCCAAAAAGAACATACACAATGAAATTCATTTTTATACAATGACAAACAATCAAAGAAATATAAAAAACATTATGAACAACATATCCCAAAATTGTAGTTCACCTTACTTTTTTTCTATTAATATACCAATGTATTATCTAAATATAACAATCAAATCATTAAATATAGAAGGAAGAATTATATAAATAACAAAACAAAAACGGAAAGTAACAAGAAAAAAACTGATAGCTAAATTGTGACTTACTCTTTCAATAGATTTATTGTACGCCCATCTAAATATCAAAATAACACTTTCAAATGTATTAGAACCTTTCTGTGCCATCATATAGTTTCATGCAATAGAGAAGACCAAGAAAAATTTCATTCCAAGAAAAAGAGGTTGGAATATGAATTCTTGTACTTTTGAGTGCTCTTGATTTGTGTTGTTAATTTCTTTCTACATGTCTTAAATATCTATACATTTCAATAATATGTGGAAGACGAAAATAATTCAAGTTAATTAGAAAGGTTGAAGTGACATGTGAAAGTTCAAAAGAGTGATCTTTTCATTTAACATATTCATTGTAATTGAATGTAAGTTAAGTAGTGTGTTCAAAATTTAAAGCTGAAAAAACCTTTCAACTTCAGTAATTAAGTGATGCATGAATAAACAGGAGTAATAGAAAGACTTTAAAAAATCTGATCATTTGCCTTACGTAATTGGAAGACATTGACTACATAAATTAAAACTTTCTCCCTAGCTTTAAATACTTTAGAAAATTAAATCAAATAGAAGGATATGGTATAATTTTTATCCAATTTTTGATTAATTAGATAAAAATTAATTAGATTTTTTTATAAAATTTTAATTTATTGTAGGGGTAAAATAGTAATCCAACTTTAAGGTTAAGATATTCCCACTTTTAGTAATACTAGTCCTTAGGAACGTGCGTTGCACGTTTATCCCATACTATTGAATTATTATATAGAAAATATTGAAATTAACAATATTAACTTTATCATTTACATCATATTCATTAAATAAAATTCATAATAGTGGAATGTTTTTTTTTTTTTAATCATAACAGTGGAATGTTGCATTTGCCATCAAGCAAGAAATGTGAAGCTAATTAAGATAATATAGCATGTAATGGTATG
>JAJOOH010027587.1:0-10229 GCA_029582605.1 Solanum gracilifrons
TTTTCCAGAACATTGTGTCCTTTGGGAAAAGTAACGACTTTTCGGAAGGATTACCGTTTGGGAAAAGTAACGACTTTTCGGAAGAATTACCGTTACACATAAATTTCAAATAAATTCAGTTGCACCAAATTAATTCTGTTAGTTAACTAACATTCTGAATTAATTTATAAGAGAAAGGAAATGATTTAACAAGATTGATTAAATAAATTTTGTCCAAAAAATATTATCAATCAATTGCCAAATCCAAATCCGAGGCCAAGCGAGCGACGACGACGGCGCGAGGGGGCACCTTCTTCTTAACCCTTTAAGAACTAAAGGAAGTGTTTCCTAATATAAGGACAACAATTTCCTTTCTTCTACCAATATGGTAAAAATGACTATTCATTTGCACTTTTGCAATGACTTTTCATTTTCCCTCCAAAATTGGTTCCCCCATTTTCATTGGTTCTTCCACTTTCTCTTTTTATTTCTCATTCACACCTTGCTAAACCCAACAGATTGAATGAGAAGTTTGTGTTTTGCTTCTCTTATTTTTTCAAGGGGAAGGACGAGTTTGGCTAAGCAATTTGTCATATTTCCTTTCCTTGTTTTAAGCATCTAGTGTTGTTATATCCTTGTGTAATTTATATCTCTTTGATTTTCTATGTATCTTCCCTAGTTAAAGCATTATTATTACTTTTGTGGCTTCGTTATATCCTCATATATATTTTCTTGGTCAAGGCAAACGTAAGATTATTTGTTCAACTAATGACTCCATCTGCAAATTGTTTTGTTTTCCGGAGGATTTAGAAAAGAGATAGTTACTGGAAGCTGGATCTAACGATTTATCTATTTTCAACTGATCTTTAATTTTGGGTGTGCACAAGTAGACACTTAAACTTGTATAAAATTGAACAAATAGATACATTCATCCCTACATCACACCCTACATGACAATTTTGTGTTTTGCATGATATCCTACATGTATTATGTCACATAGGACACGTGTGTCTATTTGTTCAATTTTATACAAGTTTGAAGGCCTACTTGTGCACACCCAAAGTTAAAAGTCATGATTGTCAGTTGAAGTCAAGTTAAGGGTTATGTTTATGTATTATATATGCCTTTATAGATCATAAACCTATTATATTACTTCAACTGGATCAGTGTTGTTTCTAGAGACATCAAGTAATTGTTATCCTATAATTTGTAATCTTAATTTATTAGTGCTATCATGCATAAGAGCTAATAATTTTGTCAAAGTAATAGTACTCTTTGAAATATCCTTCATATGAAGCTTAGTATCTAATCACCTCTCTATTATTATGTATAACTCCTTCAATATCTTACACCGAAATTACCTAAGAAATAAAATCATGATCAATAATGTGACAATTATAAGGCGAATTTGTGTGCCTTTAGGCTGTCTTGGCCTATTTATTGTGACAATTGCATGTTTAATTATTTTGCTTTAACCGAATCTATTGCCTTGTTTTCCTTAATGATGGTCTTTCCCCCCTTTCTTTTGAATGCCAGGGATGGAAAAGCAAAGAGCCTCGGATCGTGTTCAATTTTGGAACACAGGGTCGGGGCATAGTTTAGGACCTCTAGACGGACGGAGTCAATTCCGGAGATTCCAGTGTGGGTTCCACAATTCTGGTTTGACTCAGAAATTGGTAATTCATTTATGTTTTATGTGATTTTGGTGTCTAAACACCGTTGTGGTCCTATTTTTGATAGTGTGACAATATTCAGAGGCTGCTCGGAAAGGAAAAGCTCTGGCCTTGTGATAAGAAAGATAGGAGACTCCCTTATGAGTACTAGTACAACTTATAATTATCTCCAAAAACAGGTTTTCGTTAGCTAGAAGCAAAATAGCGACGGACCTATGATGAAGTTTGTAGCTAATGCAATATTTTTTTATAGTAGTTTATGCCCAAGTAATATAAAGGTTGTCATTTTACGTTAATGGTATATATGCTTAATAACCATATGATGTATCCTTACTTGATGAATCTCATGTGATGTCGTTGTAAATTCCTCAACTTTAAGAGAATCCTTTCTCATTCTCTTTTCTTGTTCAAGCTTAGGGGTGGCAAATGAGTGGTTTGGATCGAATTTGGATGGATTGAGTTAAAATGGATTGAAATTTCCACCCCTATTCAAGCTTTAATTTTTCCATATTTGTTGCTTGTTGACCAAGGAATTAGTGAAGGAAATGAAAGCATCAAATTAGTTAAAGTGAGTACTGTTGTACGACAAAAAGTATAAAAGCAAATTAAAGATATGCAAGAGCAAAATTTTCAACTTACTATTTGTCTTTTCTTTGCCTTATAAATATGCTGACTAGCTGCTTCAACTACAAGAATGAAAAAAGTGCAAAACTAATGATTAGTTTTGTAAGATAAATCACTGCTTAATTTGCTTGGATGTTTCCTAAAACGTTATCTTGAAATTTCATTTTCATTATGATTAATTTGACATGTTCTTTTGATAAAATTTAAAGTAGATATTTGACCTTTTATTTAATATGTGTTTTTGTATACACATACCTTATACTCCCTCGTTTCTTTTTTACTTTCCCAATTTTTTCTTTTTACTTGTTACTCTCTCCGTCTCTATTTAGTTGTCCACTTTAAAAATGGCACACAGATTAAGGCAACAATGATTAGCATAGTGAAATTACAATTTTACCCTTATAGTACAATTTACAATTCCAAAATAAATTAACTCAAGATAACTAATCAATGTTGGAAAGTTCATAAGTTTATTTACTTTATTTATGACAACTTTATTTAAATAAGGGTATAATAGAAAAAAAAATTGTTGTCCTTTTTGATTTGTCAAAATGGACAACTAAATAGGGACAACTAAAAGAGGAAATATGGACAACTAAATAAGGACGGAGGGAGTATTTCTTACAAATCAAGAAAAGACAATATTTTTTACATATTATACCCTCAATTTATTACTATAGCTAGAGACGAAGTCAGGATTAAGAGTTTGAGTTCTAAATTTTGGTAATAACCGTCAATCAATTTTGTTAGGAGTTCACAAATTAATATACATATATATTTAATTAATTTTCTAGTACAAATAAAGGGTCTACGAAAAAGCTACTGGGTTCGTTCGAACTATAACAATCAATATTTTCTTAATAGATGTGTCAAGTCAAAATTTGATAAGTAAAAAGGGACGAGGGAATAGTTCTCCATTCTTAGAGTTTATATCAAATATTTAAGTCAATTTTACACCCCTATATATTATAACAAAAGTTTTCACTCTCCATAATTCACTTCCATTACACAAGCACTAAATACATACACTACACACGAGCACTGATCACGCAAATTAATGGGAGCTAAAGTACTCACTGTTATAGAAAACAGGTGCAACCATGATATTGCAATTAGAGTTTGGGTTCCTCCGGCTCGACCCGACAAATTTCAAAGCATAATTAGAATTGAAGCAAATGGTGGATGGAAGGAATTGAATTCCAAGAATACCATCCATGCAGACGCTACGATTCTCAATGATAATGATGATGATGATATCGAATTTGTATCGTCTACGTTGTTAATGATTTATATTGATGGTGTTTATACAAGATATTACTTTCTTCCAATTCACTTAGTAAAATATGCGAAAGTCATCTGCGACATAAATGAAGATGGACTTTTTGTTGTTCAAGGAATCAAACCAACATTCCATTTCTGCAGATTCAAGTAATTTTGTTACAACTTCAAATGTTGCACTTGTATTCAATTAAATTATGTTTTAATTATTATTTTTTATACAGGGGTTGCGCCTTTTTTTCCTTATCTCAGAGGAAACAAAAAGGAAATGATTTGAACTTGCAGTATCAAGTTTGGTATTTTGAATTGATGGATTGCACAAATTCAGAAATATGAAGTTTTGATGATAGACAAAGATAGTGAAGAATCAAGCTCAACACTATAACATAGTGAAGTGTGTTATGCCGTAATTTTTTTATCTTTGAAAAAAATTACTTTTTGAAATGTTCTAAGTATAAAACAATTTAGGAAAAATACTTAGAAAAGAGTCGCCACTTAATTTTTAAAGAAATTAAGAAAACTTATAATTTTCAAAGATTTAAACAGAAAAAAATTATTTGAAAATATCAAAGAGGATTCGGGGTTCAATTTACACTTCGAGAAGGGTTTAAGCATTCGAAGTGCCCACTAACATGCGGTTAACCTGCGACTTGACTAAAATATTTGACTAATTCTTTGGAAAAATGATTTAACATAAAAAATAATAATTTAATTTACAATATTTGAGATTAACTTGAAAAAATAGTTAAAAGAACAATTTTTAATTTTTTTAAGAAAATTAGACCTTGATTGGAATATTTGTATTAAAAACAAGTAATTAGAATTTTAACAAAACTAGATTAATTAGTTTTTATTTGAATAATTTTTTTGGTTAATCAAAATATGAAAACTATTTTAAACTAAATAACAAGTTTTGGCTAAAGACTAGAAATGAAAATACAAGAGTTGATAAAATGAGATTTGTTAAAAACAAAACAACACAGAGAAATAGTTCGTCTTTTGGGGAATTAAACTAAGTTAATTAACAATTCTAAAGTTAGGGTTAATAGAAAAAAAATAATAAATAATAACAATTAAATAATTTAGGAGAGTAAAGGAGAAGATGAATTTGGGCCCCCTCTTTGGGCCAATTTCGCTGAATTTTTTTGGGTTTTAACCCAATTCCCATTTTTGTATACACCTGATGTATATCAGTGTATATGATGTATATTTTCGCAAATCTGCTGCACGTAACCCTGTATTTCAGCTTCCCGGACTTATTTTTCGCCTTAGCCATGTATTTCGCAATTTTGACATGTATATCAGTGTTCCTCGCTATGTATATCAGTGTATACTTAGTAACTCCTCTTTGGTTTAATTCATATTCAACTTTCTCTAGCGGAATTAGACTTTCATTGCTGATGTACCTCATAGTTGGGCTGTACCTTCTTTAGGTGTCAAATGTGATGCTGTACCGGGTCGTGTAAATCAGACCTCTATTTCGGTACAATGAGAAGGAACCTTTCTTTCGCCTAAATAATTTCATTGCCTCACTCCGCTCGCCTACAAAAACGTATTTCACAGCCCACTTTTTGAGCCTTTGGAGGCTTGTATTTCAATTTCCAGCCAACATTTTGCCTATAAGGACCTGTTTGTCTGCTTCTCCTTCGCTTTGATGATGGATGATGGATGAGGTTGACTCGATAAAGAAGAATTGAGCCTATGGTTCAATTAAAAATGCAAAAGAGAGGAGAAAGAGTCCACCATGGACTCAAAAGGAGTTTTCACATGCAAACGAAGCAAAGGAAAAAAGTTAATACATAAACCAACTCGAGATAAACTGAAAAATACACTAATTTGTTGAAAAATGTATACCAACTCACAAGGGGACAAACTAGCATACAATACTAATAAATTAACATACAGTCACACTAGAGGGAATCATACAGAGGCACATTGGAGGGCAACAACTTTAACGAAATAACTAGGAGGGCACGGTAGTCACTCAAAATTAATGAATTAATATGTTAACTAACAACATGTATATTATACTAGTTCACATCTTGAGACCATGATTAAACAAAACTAATTATTAAGACTATGCAGATTAGCTTAAAATAACTATTGTTAAGACTTGAAACTTTATGTCACTAAATAGTATTCAAAACACTAGAGCGATGTATACGACGACTAAATTAAAAGACACGCGAAAAGAAGGTAAGTAACACATTGCTTGACTTACTCCAAGTTGAACCACATTTACACGATAATACAACTAACCACAAATTATAAAGAAGCATACCAAAAAATAAAATAAAAATGAAAGCATAGAATTGAAAAAAAAACCAGTGACTAACATACTATCATTAATAATCATTCTTTGCCATATAAAACAAGCTCACCCTTCACATGCTTGACTACCACCTTGACATGAGGAATTACTCGTTAAGCATGTAAACCAAATGCAAAGCCCTAAACAATTAATGGCGAAGAGCATTTTAAACAGTTGTGAAGAACGATGACCAATGCACGTGATTTTAAAGCAACAATCAGACCAGTTAAGTGTTAATATTACTTAAATTCAATAAAGTATAACAGATAGGAATATATACTACAGATGCACAAACTTATAAGAAATCAAAACCTTTTAACACTGCCAAACTTCATAGACATAAAAAGATTTAAAATATGGGCAGGCCAGCATGCCGAGATGATCAGAAAAGGAGGATAGGCAACAATTTTTTTTTCTGAAAGAAAACAAGAATTGGAGCGAGCTCAAATCTAAAAGAAAAAGAAGAAAAGAATGACAAAAAACTCACATTTTTATAAGTTCAACCACAAATGGTAAGCATTTTTTCGACCAAATCTCAAGCAAATTGAAGACATGAACAAGGCCCAAATAGTTCGCTAGAAGCGATAAGACAACAGAGAGATACGAGAAAAAGAGACAAACTAAGCTAATGGAACAAATGCAATCATACTACATGATGGCTCTATCAGTTAATCTAACAAAAAAAACTCAGACTTATGTGGATAGCAACGCTAACAGTAACAAACCAGATGAAGAAATATTGACGCTTGAAGACATGTAAAGGAAAAAGCTCTGATCCGGCGACATTCAAATAGCAAACGAAGGAGATGACGAGATAAGCTAGAATAATGGAACACAAAATCAAATATACTAAAGCCAAAAATGGCAAAACGCTATCAAGCCTGAGCCAAAAGGATCACTTAAACATACATGTATAGAATATACAAGCCACCATCACTAAAAATCGATTAATAGCAACGTAACAACAAAATAGTGACTTCACTATATCGAAACATCATGCCGAAATAGAAGGAGACGAAGAGAGCATTAAGGAGGGAACATTACCTTCTTTGGAGCACCGAGACTAGGACGATGAGCTTGACCGTGAAGAACTCCCACCACTATGAGCCGGTTTTGATGAGCTCCGAAAAGTAAAATAACTCTTTTTTTTTTTTATGAAATTCCCTTTGTTTTAGGGCAGTCAATTAGTGTTCGAAAAAATCCTTTTTTTTTAATCCAAAAATCCCCCCCCCCCCCTAAAGACGTTAATGGAAGGAGAGTATATATAGGAAGAGAATAGAATCGATTAGGGGGGAAAACAGGCAGATTTTTTAATGAATTTGAAATTCAAAATTTGTACCAAGATCCTCAAATCCTTGCTCGAAATCAGGGAAAAGGCTTCTTGCGTATGGGAGAGTATTGGGGAAGAAGACGTTGGCATACATGGATGGGGTCGGGTATTGCGTTGTTTCTGGGTTGATTGGGTCGGTTTTGGAATTGATGTGTGGGCCGATTTTTTAAGCATACAACTAAACAACTGTATTTACACCAACATAGCAATACTCTTTTTTTCAATTATATAGCAATATTTTTTTTTTCAAAAGTAGAATTTAAATTTTATTTTTTATTTTTTTCCAAATCAGCCACACTTATCTCGATTTCCATAAATTTCTCCAATAATTTTACCTTCCCTGATTTGTTTAAATTTGTTATATATTATCTCTCATAAATAGAGGTTTCCTACCAAAACAAAAATTCCTTTCTCTGAGAAGAACGACTATCGAAAAAATGCATATCAATAATTTCTCAATTCTAATTCAACACAACGGGCGATGTGAGTCATCAAGTAATTGTATAAAAATAGTTCTCATGGTGTTTTATTACGTGGTTGAATTTGATTTTTCACAAATATCTATTTTGTACTTTTTGGTAGTTATTCGTTTTGTTTAGTTTGTCAATTTTGGTGTAAATTAATCTGGAGCGTCGAAATTTTGGTGTAATTACAACGCCTTCATATGATTTTGTTGTACACTGATGTGTCAAATTTATTTTTTGTAAAAGTTTAGGTTTAATTGGTATGATGTGTGCCGTATGGTAGCAGCTTATATCAATAGGTTTGTGATATGTATTTCTGTATTTGTATTGGTATGTGATCTGGTATATTTATCGCTAATAACTGACCCCAAACAAATAGTCTGATGTATGTTTTGGTGTATTGTTTGGTCAAATTTATAGTACCTTACATATGAACATATATATATTAAAATGATTGGAGTAATAAATTATTTGGTGTAAATAATAATATGTGAATTGGTGTAAATAATAATATGAAAAATAGTTCCTACATTTATTGATGGTAACCTGATAAAATCATAAATTTTAAAAATTGGTTTAAGGGTATGGAATCTTTGACTGTTTATTTTAAGTTCATTAAATGGTTAAAATTTTGGTAAAATACTTTGGTATTTCAATAACTGTCTTTGACTGTTTATTTTAAGTTCATTAAATGGTTAAAATTTTGGTAAAAAACTTTGGTATTTCAATAATTGTCTTATATACCAATGAAAATCAATGTAAAAACAAAGCTAAATAAGTTGATGACTATAGTATGTAATTCTGAAAGTTCCTTTTAAAATTAATGAAGAATTTGTTATTTTAAACAGGCAATTATGTGGATTGCAATATTGAAGGAGTGATGTATGATCCAACTAGCAAATACGAAGGCTTGATTACAGCTATATCTTCACAATTGGGAGTGGACACAACAATTTATCATTTGGAACTCAAGTATTTCGTGAGCGGTCCATCTCCACCAATGAAGATACATAACGATATGGGAGTGCAAGTTTATTTAGATCAAAAGAGATGCAATTCAGATTTTTTTTAAAAATATCCTTTATACAGTTGAACTATATTACTTTTACTAGATGTACTATTTTAAAATTTCATTACCTTATTTCAAAGTTGATTACTTTTTGCTATCTTATTCATATTTTTGAAGTCATAGTTGTTATAAATGGTTGTATATAATAGATATCATAACTCTTTTGGATTACGTGTTGTCACATATCCAGAAATATTGATAAAAAATAACTTATTGGATGTTAATCTGCTGTTGATTTGATATGGTGAATAAGTAAATTCTTGGTGAAATTACGGTAAATAGGCACAAATTTATGGTAAAAATAAAGGATCATTATAATGATTGTATATAGTAAAACAAATGTTTGCAGTATACACCAACCTAAAACAATATATGAAAAAGTATTAAATGTTAGTATATTAGTTTGGACGCTACAACAATTAACACTCATTACTATAAAAATTGGTTTACTCTTGTTAAACTGGCACAAAACTTAGTAAAAATGTTGGAATATATAACAACCAAATGTCATAATAATGATGGTATATATAAGCCGAATGCTTACATTATATACAAACCTAAGACTTTACATTGAATAAAACAGGTTATGACTACAATCTTGATTAACACTGAAACCATAAAAAACACACTCTATTAAAGAAAAAAATTGGTTTACATATGAAAGAAAAAAGCACAAAATTGGGTAAACACATTGGTATGTATACCAACCTGCAACTTTGAATGAAATCCAATCGATCATATACAAGCATTTAGTATAATTTTTCAATAATGATAAAACCCATTTTCATAATAATGGTTGTAAATAGTAAATCAACTGATTGAATTATATACCAACCTAAAACATTCATTCATTGATCAACACCTAAATAATTTTCATAATGTGTACCTAAATTTATACCAAACTCATACATTCACAAACCAAACTCACACTATAAATTTATCACAAAATTTAACCGAAAAAACAACCAAATAAATGCATAATCTCAGAATAAAGACAATATCCAATAACGAAATCAAAATCATAAACGCAACTAAAGTACTATCCAAAATAACAAAAGAGATTCAAAACCATAAAACATTCATGAAATTCTGTCTTAAGAAATAACACTTTTTAGGCCCTCCGATTTGACTGACCACCTTGCTTAGAAGCTTCATCTTCACTAACAGATTCAGTATCAATTTTCATCTTTCCATATTCCCACAGTAATGCTCATCTTTAAGGGTTGAATCAATTTTTTTTGTTTCTTTGAAGTCGAACTTCGCCCTTTAGGATTTATAGGCTTTGAAACACTGATCCCAGATCCACCAGCAATATTCTAAAACATAATAAAAAATACTTGCATGACACAATTATATTAGCAATAAAAATCTAAACATGAATGTGACAAAAATAAAAAATAAAAATCAAATGAACAATATTACCTTCGAATACGGAACATCATTTGCTCGCAATCTTTTGGCAAGGGGAACTTCATCTTCAAAGTCAATGTAATGCACAAAT
>JAJOOH010027590.1:0-10306 GCA_029582605.1 Solanum gracilifrons
TTTTTCTTGAGAGAAGTGCAAAAAGATGGAGATATAACTCTTGTCTACTGCAAGACGGAAGAACAATTGGCTGATATATTCACTAAGCCTTTACCAGTCGGCAAGTTTCAGCTTCTCAGACAGAAAATTGGAGTTTGCAGTTTCCAAAGCAAGGAGGAGTGTTAGGAATTTGCTTTTTCAACTGCACTTTTACTTTTACTGTATTATATTAGATAAGACTTAGTCAATTAGTTGTTAGCCATCTATTCCTATTATTTAGGAGTAAGTTAGTGAGTTAGGAATATGCTAGTAGTGGGTCTACAGCTTTATGTTTTTCATTCCAGTCTTATAAATGAAATCTGAAGACATCAATAAAAATGTTCTTCTACCAATATTCTTCTTGACTTCTCTGCTTTCTAAAACTCATACTACTAAAATTTACCAACAGAAACAAAGCAAGTAAAAGAGTTAAACAAGAGAAGAAGAGGACAAAGGCTTATCACTTGAACAAGAGAAACGGAGGCTCTCATGTAGAGAGAGTTGAGCTCGTAGGTTTAAGTTATTAAGAGCTTTAATTGTCAATTAATTTCATCCTTGTGTCTATCTTTTATCCTTTAGTTCTGGTTCTTAGTTTAGGATTTCATTTCCATATCCATATTGTATCAAATTCTAAGATAGAGTAATCATTTAGTTGATAGGTGGGTGATAGATGAGTATGTATCAGAATTTATTGTTAGCTTGGACAAAGCGCTAGTAGTGTCAACCTTTATAATTCCGGTGACAAAAGAACATCAATTTAGCATCAGAAACTCTCGATGCCTACCCCCTATCACATGGAATTATCAATAGAAATATGATGAACCTTAAGTTTATTTTAAATTCTTTAAAATAGCTTTGAGGCAATGTTGAATTCTTTGTAAGTCCTGATCAATTGCTCGTCTAGGTTTGGGCAAGATATCAAAACTTGCCCACCAAAGTGCCATCAACAGTCGACTAAATTTTTTTCATTAACATTTAGATCACGCGGGAAGATTAAATGCACAAGCATACATATTCTGCAAAAGTCATCCAATTGATTGAAATAGAGCATCTGGCTTGAAGTCATACCTCCAACCAAAAGGTCCAGTTTTTATCGCCTGCACCACTTAATCTACATATATATGATGGCGGACCATTACCAGTCTTCTCAGGAACTGTATAACAAGTCTGGGAATATTAACAATGCTGCAGTAGGAAAAGGCCCATACTCAAAGCTATGAAAACATAGACTACCTGGAAGAATGTTATCTGCAAATGACCAGCTGGATAGCGAACCAGTAATATTGAGGACTGCAACCCACACTTCCTTCAAGGAACTGAAAGCAGACAAGAGAGAAATATGAAGAAGCTTTGATTTAAAGGGCAGAGAAGTTACCTATAACTCAATAGTATAGGAAACCTTATCATATCTAAATTACAGAAAAAAAATTTGAACTTCATCGTGTTTATAGTCCAATCCATTTCTGGCATTAATTTCAAGCAGTGAAGATTGAAATTGTCTGTTCACAATATTTCCAGAATCAAAACAAGTTAAAATCAATTTTTGTGGTTCTACAATGCTATCTATCTATTAAACCTTCAAATGCAGACAAAATAGTGAGAATCGTATCCAGCAATAAATAACAGCATTGTCTTGGCATGAACTCCCCATTTCAGAAGGAATTTTCTGCAATCAGATTACTAAAATCTGATACAGCTTGCAAATAATCGACATCAGAACATGATTTGATCATTCGGGGCACCATAATATCACATAAGTGTCATTACAGATAATGGTAACCTGTATTCATTAACTTAAACAGGTTAAATAAGTGTCTGGGCCCTCAGAGGTTAGAGCCATGTTCGCCTTTGATACATTATAAATATATTCTATTCATAACTAAGGACCATGGACCCATGAACTCATTCTCAAGAGTTTTTTTTAATCTTTTTATTTTTGAAAGTGGTATTCTTGAGATCAACTTATAAAAATGCCACAATCAAATAAGGTTAACTTAAAAATTCATTTTTACGTAGTTCTGCTCTATTTTTTATGTCAATTCCATGCAACAAACATAGAAATATTTGTGTGTACAACAATATTTGCAGAGTCCAAAATATGGTAAAATTTCAGTTCTATGACCCCACAGTGTTAATACTCTATTAAACTTTAATATTTATCAAAATGATGGGCAACAACCATATCTAGCAACAAGTAGCAAACATCATCATGCCATGAACTGCATATTTCAGAGGATCTTTCTTAAATCTGACTACTAAAAAGTTTTGATACATCCAGCACATCATTTATATCTACACCAGAACATGAAGAACATTCAGGGCAACACGAGATAACATAAATTGACATCACATAAAAAGTTGGTAACCTCTAAGAAAATGGATCTCCACTTATTTAAACGTTATTAAATGAGTGTGGATCCCTTTTACTTGGGCCATACTTCATATTTGACACATTAAAAAATACATTCTTTTTAACCCAGGGTGAGGACTCCTGAACTCATTTATAAGATTCACTTTGGAAACTGTCGTATGAAATAAAGACAGTTATTGTACTTATCCAAATTACCCGAGGGAGAACTCCAAGTAGATCCTACGGGAACGCCCACTCAAATTCTCTTGTGGCTTATTAGTCGTTAGATGTGGGAAATGATTGTATTCAACTGAGACATCTGATCCTTTTGCAGGAAACTTCATGCATCTTGAAAACAGCGAAGATATTGGAAAGATCCCCTACAAAAAGGAGAAGATTATGTCACATTCCATGACAATCTCATGAAGCAAAAATTATTATTTGAATTTCCAGTCAGACAAAAATTACTAATATATCATAGTGCCACTATCAACACAACAGCAAATCTTTAGGAAAAGTTGCACGATACTCTGTTGTAACCTAGTTTACTCCTCCATCAGATCCAAGAACATCTTCCATAAAAAAGGACACATCATATGATAATAGCTCTTGAGTCTTGAGTAAACAAGATCTTAAAACCACCAGGTAGAGGATTCAGGATGAGAGCAGTTCTGCCTACTCCAACTCTCTTTTTCTAAATACTGAAATAAGGAAGCGCTGCAAAAACTGTACAACAGAAATACTGCCGCCTAAGCATGTTACTACTAAAGGGAAGCAAGGACTGGATACAAGCTGTAAAATATATAGGACCATATCTAACCACTTCAAGATCTTTGTAAAAGACGACAGGCCTATGTTCTGTTCCTTCTTTATAAAAAAGCACACAAATATCATATGAAAATATGATAGGCTAGTCATGGCGAAAGCTTCAAAGTAACTACCATCCACTCCTCTTGATGAGACTGCTTGACAGCATCAAAGGATAATTCTGTATTAATGTGCAGTGTGTTGGCCACTTCAGGGGCATGCTTGAAAATGAAAGGCAGAGTGTTGGAGTCAACAACGGCAAAATCATAGGTAGTTTCCATAATTTTACTGGTACCTGTAAAGTCAGTATTAACGTATCAATAAGAAACAACAGAATTTATCTGGAAGGGCATGCAAGCCACAGATAAACTCCAAAAACTAAGTTGCATACTTGTACTATTGGATTCTATCCTTGCACTATGTTTGGTTGGAATTAAGTAAAAGAGGGGGTTATACACCTTCCAAGCAGCTTTTTAAGCCCTCCGAAATATGAAAAAGTCTAAAAGCAGAAACTGTATCTTATTCTGTTCCAATCAAATCAGACAACTGTGATAGATGATCACTATTATACCCGAGAGACATAAACCAATGAGCTGCTTCCCCTTCATGGAACCAAAGATGAAGTCATATAAATTAAGTACGACATGATATGACAAGGCATATCTTGACATCTTCTGCCCGTTTAGTTCAATAACTCCAGAAAGGAGAGAGCTATACCTCAAAAGGGGATCCAAAGCATCTAAGAAACAACCAAAAACTGAAAGATACACTTGAATTGAATTGTAAGCAATAATTTACTTTTTTAATCTCTTCCCTTCTTTTTCCTTATTTTTCTTCCGTTATAACAAGGCAAATGAATTGATACTTCTTTGTTACCTGCATTTCGGATGGTATGCTGGAATATAACTCTTTTAGGTGCATCGGTACTGTATGGAAAGAATTGTGATGAAAGAGCCAAAGCGAGAATGCTGCTGTGTAGCAAAAAATGCAGTATAGATGACCTGGCTAACCAGTGGCTCACAACAGGCAAAATAGGTCCAACAGACCAACTAGTCACCAGTCCAATAATTGCTGCCACTATAACATCAGGAATGAAGTACCCTACAAGGAAAACAAGATACCTACTTATCAAATTGTTAATACATAAATGCTGCAATGCAAGAGCAATTTTATCACATAACAAGGTTTTCACATAAAGGAAATGTAATATAACAATCCCACATTTTAAGTATTTGCATCCCATTCCATAGTTTGAGACTTCCCATAGGTTCATATACTGTATTGGGACTTGTAAGGTTGGATTGGGACTAGAGGAGTTCGGGTGAGTTTTGGACAAGAAAACTACATTATTGTTTTCTTGTTGTTCATGCAGAGCATTGCGGTAGGTAGTCTCAGGGCCACGATCGCGAAGGGTGAATCCTTTTTTATATGCGATCGTGTGCACTTGTATTGGTGTCCGCACAGGGACCTCACTGGATCGTTTTAAAAGTAGGATGCTTGAGATATCCATCATACCTAGGACACAAGACGCATACCAGCTCAAGGGGAGCCTACAAGTGACCCCAGAATGTCTAGACGATTGGCTGGTAAGTTGAATTATCTCCCATTGACTCGACTTAATATTTCTTTTCAATAAGCATTGTAAGTCAATTTCTGAACTCTCAATTTGATACATATTGGGATGTATTAGTCTGTATTCTGAGTTAAATGGGTGATGCCTAGCACAACAAAGGAACTACTAAATAGCTGGAAAGGTATTGGGAACAGAGGAAGAAATGAACACTGGTGGAGAACTATCCCTGCTTGCATATGGTGGACCCTCTGGAAAGAAAGAAATTTAAGAAGTTTTGAGGGACAAAAGACTAACTTACAGAAGATTAGAATGAATTGTATAAGCCTTTTGTTTTTTTGGTGTAAACAGAATCTTGTAGGGGATATAGTAGATTTAGTTGATGTTATAGGAAACTTGTAAAGTATACCCATGGGTGGGATGTAAGTTTCCAATTCATCATTTTTTGAATGATGAATTTTTTGGTGTGAGTACAAAGTTACCCTTGTCTCAAAAAAAAAAAATCTGCTCTAGGGAAAGGTTTTCTCTTTGACAATACAGGGCATTAGCACATTGTTGGCTATACGGATGCAGATTGGGCAAAGTCATCTTCAGATAGATGTTCTACCTCCGGATATTGTGTTTTAGTTGGAGGTACCTTGGTGTTTTCATAAAGGTAAAGAAGCAAAATGTGATTGCTAGGGCTACGGTGGAAGCAGAATATCAAACCATGACAGTGGCAATTTGCGAACTTACATGGATCAAGCAACTACTCAAAGAATTGAAGTTTGGAGAAACCGGTCACATGGAACTTATTGTGATAATCAAGCACCACTCTACATTGCATCAAATTCGGTACTTTAGGAATGGAATAAACACAGAAAAATCGATTTTTTCAGTGAGAAGATACTCAATGCAAACATTGTCACAAAGTTCATCAAGTCCAATGATCAACTTGCAGATATGTTTAGCAAGTCTCTTGATAATCTCAAATCAATTACATATGTAGCAAGCTTGGTACATACAATTTGTATCCACCTACTTGAGGGAGAGTGTTAAGAATATAGTGTTTTATAATTGTAGAATCATTAGAAATAGTTAGAGAGATTCTTATGTAATTTTGTTTTGCTTTGAGGGAATGATGAGCTGAGTTTTCTTTCCAATTTCTTTTTTGTGTCATGTATTTCTCACAAATTGTATAGACAAGGAATCAACGTCCGTTCTCCCCTACCCACATCCCTTTTGAATCACTTTTTTGGTAGTTTTACAAGAAGACATACACTTGCTTCTAATTTGTAATAGCTTCTGATAATGTAGGCGCGGCTACATGAGCCTAAATACTACTCCATTCATCCCATTTTAAGTGGCACCGTTTGACTTGGCAAGGTATTTAAGAAAAAAAGGAAGACTTTTGAAACTTATGGTCTAAACAAACCTTAGATACTTGTGTGGTTGTATCATTTCATTAAGGGTAAAAAGAATTTTTTAAAGAAAAATTGTTTCCAATTATAGTAAGGTGACATTCTTTTTGGGACGGACTAAAAAGGAAAGGATGACACGTAAAATGAGACACGAGGGGGTAATTCTTTTGTTCGTGTTTTCATTCCTAAATTTCGGGCTTCAGCCCTAATTATCTCATTATTATTATTTTATTTTTTTCAAAAGGATGAAAATAGCCCTAGAGAAATGGGATATTTACTTACTCTCCCACTTCAAATAATGTTTGTCCTCGAAAGTTAAAAGAGCCATAGCCTTTACAAAAAGGGTGTGAACAATTAGCCTTAACATCCACATTGCCTTTCCATACTTACAACTACATATGCACCTCATAGGTTGATTCAAACTAATGAAGCTTGCCATTCAGATCAATGGGAGTATTAACAGGCCTATAATTTGTCATCCTTATTTCCTCAAGAATGTCAAGAACATACTTCGGTTTATTACTTTATTTTACGTTGTTTCATATCAGAATCTACTAGTTTCTTCATTATTTGTCATTATTTTCTTGGGTAGTTGGAATGTTTCTATTCTATGCATTTTGTTCCTAAGTTATTTGGTAAAAATAAAAGGGCTAAAGTCTTTGGAACACTAAATGGTGTTTTATCACATTAGTCAAACATTATTTATTTTTGTTCATTCTTATTGCAACAAGATGTGACGACACTACCCAATGTGCTAAGTTGTTCGGACTTGGATGCAGGTATCTGATGCAGAAGCGAATCTGAGGTCTTTTTTTTTTTTTAGTCTTGACCTATGGACCAATCGTTTGACCTTTTACCATTTACGTCAGATTCAGCAAAATCTAAATTTTATGATTTGGGGGTACTGATCCAATGTATGGATACGGGTGTTGGGATTCGGCGAAAAAACTTCAAAATTATAAAATAGAGCTATAAAGATGTAAAGATATGGCACCTGGGCCTAACTCAACCCCAAAAGCTAGCTCATGAGAGGAGGATTGCCCAAGTCTATATAACGAGACCACCAGTCCATTCCCCAACAAATGTGGACTTTTACCTACTCTAACACCCCCCTTCACGCCCAGGCCCGACTGGAGCGTGGACTGGGAGCCCAAATAAGGATGGACCTGGCTCTGATACCATGTAAAGATATGGCACCTGAGCCTAACTCAACCCGAAAAGCTAGCTCATGAGGGGAGAATTGCCCAAGTCGATTTAAGGAGACCACCAGTCCATTCCCCAACCAATGTGGGACTTTTACCCACTTTAACAAAAGATATTCTAAATATTGAAAGACCTTCTAAGTCGTCTTTCCCAAGACCCCAACTTCTTCTTTCAAGCTTTCTAGTTCTTCCCCTCAAAAAAGAAAAAGAAAGTCACTCAAGGCCTTCCATCAACTCTCCTAATAGATAGTTGTTGCTATCTTCCTGAACACAACTGCTTGAATTCTTAGTTTCTCTCCCGTTGGTTTGAAACATGAAGCAACAAATATTAATTGGAAGTAAAAGCTAAAATGGAGACAAAAGAAATACTCCCTCTGTCGTATTTTATGTGACACCATTTGACTTGGCATGGTATTTAAGAAAGAAAGGAAGACTTCTGAAACGTGTGGTCTAAATCAATCCTTAGATATTTTTGTGATTGTAAATCATTTCATTAAGGGTAAAATGGAAATTTTAAAGTTAAATTGTTCTTAGTTATAGTAAGGTGACATTCTTTTTAGGACACACTAAAAAGGAAAGGGTGTCACAAAATGGAATGGAGGGAGTATTATATTGAAGGTATGTTATTGCCTTGTTCATGGAAGTTTCTCATAATGTCCTATTTCACAATTTCCTGGCACTTGATGTAGAATCCCATGGCAAGCCCATAAGGGTCATGAGCCTTGTCAGTTGCACACATTTTCAAACATCTCAGCACTTCACTCTCTTCAAAGATGCCTTGTAAGGCCTCATTTTCCTCCTTTATTATGACAGGCGATTGAGCGTGTTGATAAGTAGGGCTCCATTGAGCAGTTTCAGTGTCTAGTTTTTTGTAATATTCAAGGATCTCCACTTCGATTTTGTGTGAATCTTGCAGGACTTCCCCCTGTAACATAAGTTGATCTATGTTGTCATATCTTTTGTGTGCATTAGCCATCCTATGGAAAAATTGTCTTTTTGTCCCTTTCCTCCTCTGGTCACAAGGCTCTTGATTTCTATCTCCAAAGGCTTTCTTCCCTCTTAACCACCTCCTAATACTCCAACGTGAATTCAGCCTTCTTTGGTATCTCTTCCTCGGTGAGAATTCTATCTTCCCTTTCTGCATCCATTACTGCTATCTGTTCAAGTAACACTTTCCTCTAGTTGCCTAGATTACCAGTATCACCTTTCCTCCATTCCTTTAGTTTAAATTTTAGAACTTTGAGTTTGGAAGCCAAAACATGATCAGGTCTTCCAGTGAAGTTGAAAGATTCCCAGTATCCTTGAACTCTAGTAAATCCTGCAATTTCTGGCCACCAATATTCAAACTTGAAATAATTCTTGTTTCTCTCCCATGAGCCACCCAACAAGGCTAATGGAATGTGGTCTGAACTCAGTCTTTTGAGGGATATTTGTTTTAAATAACTTAAGTTAGCATCCATTCTTCTGGAATCAGGATCCTATCAATCCAGGAAGTTCTTGATCTCATTTGAACCAGGTGTAAGTAACATCCTCCAATTGTTGATCAATTAACCTCATGTCTTCAATGAAATCAGAAAACTCTTTCATGTTAACTTTCTCAAAAAAAATTGAGAACTCTTTCATGGATGTATACAATTAACAAGAAATTGTATACATCCATGTTTCCAAAATCTCTCCCTTCCACGCCCTCTCATCCCACATAAAAAGAACCCCTCTCTTGTTCCACTTGCATCCAAAGAAGCATGCCTAATCCATCACCCTCCCCAAATATGTTGTGCCACCTCTAGAATATTCCCTTCTATTTTTGTTTCTAGCAGAAAAATATTATCTGCCCTCCACCCCCTTTACCAAACTATACGCCAATCTTCTATTTTTTCTATTGTTTATCCCCCTCACATTCCATGAAACCAATTTGAACTTCATCATTTCGAAGAGCTTGTGTTCCTCCCCTTGTTCCTTCTCCTAGAGTTTTTGAATTTTACATCAAATGAAACAAGGGTTTTCAATTCTTGTGCCCCCTTGATATTTGACTTGCTCCCTTCAACCTCCTACTCCATTCTCCTTGCATGTCTGCAGCTATCAATCTGCAGGCGTAGTTTTGTGGTCTCCTCTTCATATCCTTGGAAATCTACCCTAAAATTATTTATTTATTTTGAAATTAGTAATGTTGTATTCCTCAGCATTAAGAATATTCTAGTGACCTCCAAAAATTAGTACACACAGGAACTAGGAAGACTAATTACAAAGATCCTAGCATATCTACTAGTTGCTCTACCTCCTCCATGCATTCCTGTTTACACCAAAAATACAAATATGCAATATAATTCTCTTTAACTTTCTATATGGAGTTTCATTTGTTCTCATAGCATCTACAATTTCTTTCCTTCCATATTGACCACCACAGTGGCGGAGCCACATACTGTGTAGCCAGATAGAAATATTTTTTTGATTATATTTATATATATATATATATATATATATATATATATATAGATTGCTCATTCGCAACAACTCCAACCTCATTATAGATAGAGCGTATAGCGAATTCCCTGCCCGCTATTGGGTCTAAGTGGGTGGGTTCTCCCGTTTTTCGCCTTTCAGAAGGGTGGCCCACACACGGACAGGGGGAAAGAGGGGGGAGACTAGCCTCATTACTTCCCACTGGGCGAGAGGTGCACCTAACCCAAACCGTGCTGGATAGTCACCCATCACACGGCTCTCAAACCCAACCTGTGGTGGATCCTGGGAGACAAAGTCAAAACGCAACATCCTTTGCCCATACTTTGGTACCCATGGTTATGAACCCGAATCCGTTAGTATGGAACATTTTCTTTTCCAAGTGAAATCCCCTAGTATATGAAAGAGTGAAAAAGTGCTTTCGTTGTTGTGGAATAAGAAGCCTTCGTATCTTAATCCACTTGTGTATATATATATATATATATATATATATTACATGTTG
>JAJOOH010027593.1:0-13183 GCA_029582605.1 Solanum gracilifrons
ACAACCCCCCCCCCCCCCCCCACATTTTAAATATGATCTCAAAAATATCTTTTAAGTATTTGAAAATAGTTTTTCCACATTTTTTTTCTCATGCTATCAAAGTGTCATTGGCAACATGAAACTTCTTTTGAAAATATTATTCTTCAAAACAATTATAGTGCGTCAATTCTCTTTAACAATCTTTACGCAATGTCAAAGTTCATTCCATAGAGGCACAATATCACAACTCTAAGTCACTAGCATTTTTTCTCTATCACAAATAGACATACCTTTTAGTATTTAGAATACTAACAATAAAGACAAAAAAAATTGTACAATTTGTTTCTATATAACAATAAAGTTTATAGAAAGTCAAAAGTACAACATTGACTTATTATGTGAAGTTTTCATATTCTTCAAACCAATAGCATAATCTAATTTATCCATAGTAAAAAACTATAAAAGTTTTTAGTCTACAAAAATCAGACACAATCAAATTTCACATGGAGTATAAAACTAGAAAAGTTTTTTTTGTCTCCAAGCAAAATTAAACAGATTCTTAGATTATCACATAGATATGCTTTTCTTTTCAAATAGCCTTCCAACTATAACATTTTGACATACTATTATATCAAACAAAATGTGCATCTCTCATTCTTTAAACTAAAGAATATTAAAGGCAACACTTTTTGCCAAGGAAAATTCATTCAAAAATCATATGGTTTGCATATCTTTTTCCAAAAACATACATGATAAATATCAAAACTGTTAACTTTTAGAAACTATTTTCCTCCTTAGATAAATAATAAGAAGGTTACCTGGTGTAATCTTTAACCGAAATACTACCAATTCCTCTAGTACATTCTCACTTCGACCTTCCTAAAGAAAGCAACGAATTCTGGAGAAGTAATGCATTAATCTTCTACTTCCATGATCTGTTTCTCTCAACCAGTAGAATACAAAAAAAACCAACAGTATAATAATTTCTTTAAGATTGTTGTTCATCTTGTATTCCTAAAACACTTAGAACAAAACTTTGAAGAACTTGGTAAGAAACAACAACTTTAAACAGTATTTTCAAACAAGAAAATTAAAACTAGTAGAGAAAATAGAATCAGAAACAGATTAGAAACAATATAAAAATATTTTTCTCAAAGAAAGAAAATTGAGCCCACTGAATGCACAGTGTCCCCTTAAGGAAATTATTGCCCTCAAGTACCCCAGGTTAATGGAATATATCCTCCCAGGATAGAACGATCTTACTCACCGGTGTATCGGTACCTAAAACCACAGTGTCAGCGAACCACTCAACGGCAGTAAAGTACACTTAGAATACTAGATTTAGTAGTAATAGAAGAAGTCCAGAAAAATTCGTTCAACTAAAATGAGAGGAAATCCCTTAATTTATAGAAAACAAACGGTAGTGTTAAAAGGTTCTTATTGTGCCTTACCGGAAAGGTCAAAAACCTTTGTAAAAGTCACAATCTTTTGGAAAGGTCACAACCTTTCATAAAAGTCACAACTTTTCATAAAAGTCACAACCTTTCATAAAAGTCACAACCTTTCATAAAAGTCACAACTTTTCATAAAAGTCACAACTTTTCATAAAAGCCACAACTCTTCATAAAAGTTGCGACTCTTCATTTTCCATTCACACCTTTTAAAACCCAAAAATAATGGACCTAAATTCACAACTTGTACCAACACAGATGGTTTAAATACACCCCTGTTTCTGATGCCACTTAAATTTTCAGCTTCTCGAGTTTCGAATTGGAAATATATGCCTTTTTATATTAAGGGGTATATTGTCAAAATCAACAACCATAGTATATTGATTTAACGTTTCAAACCTCATCTAATTCTAAGTGTTCAACGATCGTAAAGCAATATAAAACCCAACTAAATGAGTTGGGGTCGAATCTCACAAGGAGTGGTACATGTTTAAGATTCAAATTGGAAGTATAAATGTGGTCAAATTAGTCATAGGAATAAAAATTATCGAATAAAGGCATCATTCAAATTAAGGGGGAACAAGAATGTCAAATGGCGGTTTAATTTTGAGTATCAACTATAAACAGCGATAACAAATAATAAGAAATAACAATAATGAGACGGGTTCTTGGGATGTGATTTGATTACAGGCTAATATAAACAAATGGGTAATTGCCACTATTAGAAACTAGCTAGATATTAGTGAGTAAGCTAGGTGATAGAGGAGGTAAACTTTCTCTCGAACAATTTACCCCAAATCAAGTTGATTTCTCTCGAACATCAACAACCATGCAAAATAAGAGCAGCCCACACCTTAATCCATTCACTCTCTCTAGCTGAATGTGTAGGAAAGGGTTTAGGATTCACTCTCTCAAGCTGAACCCAGGTCAACCCAATGCCCACAAACCATCAATCAAAAACCTTAGTTCTAAAACCTATTTCTCGAGCAAGCGAAGAACACAAAGCTAGAACTGCATTTGCAACTACAATTCTTAAATTAAACCACAATTAATGATTAAAGTCACTTTTAAATAGCATTTAAACTAATAATTAGCAATACTCATAAGCTAAATCAGCCCATAATCACACCCCAAGAATTGGGGTTTTAGTTAGACATCATTAAAAGGTAAAAACTGTTACCAAATTGATTAACCATCAACTGGGTAAGAGTGATTTCGTCCTTACAGTGCTCCAATTTGAAGATTCTCAAAAAGTCACTTCCAATTTCTCAAAAGTGAATTTCTTGAATCCTTTAAAGCTTAGGAAAAACTAGAGAAAACGGTCTTCGGAGCTAAAAACTTAATAAAAATTGTTCTAAAGAGTGGTTGATTAAAAGATTGATACTGAACTAAATTTTCAAAAATGTATTTATAGTCACCAAAAATGTGCTGCGAAGAGTCACTCGGCGAAGTAAGTCGGGCTCCCCGAACCACTTTGTGAGCCGCCCTTTGGTCTTTTCCTTCACCTTTCTGCCTTGGCATTCAGCATTCTCAAGGTCTGTAACTTTTGGCGATCTAGCACGACATCGCGGAACTACTCGGCGATCCACCGACAGCTCCTTTCTCTCGCCGACTAGGTTTCTTCCCCCAGGGCTTGGCACACTCAAACTTTAGGCAGTCAGATAGCCATTCGGCGATTCGCCAAGTGAACTTGGCGATCACCAGGCTTCCTTTCTTCCTCATTTCAACCTGTTTTGTTCCTTTTTGCTTGTTAGTGTCCTTGCTTTGTTCTTTAATTCATATTCCTGAAAATTATGGGGTTTACATTAGTTATTGGCACAGAATAAGCATTTGAGGACACTAAATCTATTTAAACAAAGCCCTAAATGAATCCAAATCGGGGACTCATCAACACCCCTAACTTAAACTTTTGCTTGTCCTCAAGTAAAACTCAAGTTCAGCAGTTCAAAAAGAATATCTCAAACAGGGCTACAAAAGATTCAATCATGAATGCACACAACAAGACTCAACTTACTCATGCAAGGACCAATTGTGCACTCAAAGATTCAAGTTGTGACTTACCATTATCAAAGATTCTCAAGGTCACAATACTTGCTCTAAATGCAAGTTCAAGCTCAACAAAGGTACTCAAATGCCTTCACAACAAAGTTGATTCCATATTCACACACAATTCTTCAACAATTAAAAGTTCTGGAATCACATACAACTCTCACACTCACAAAGTTAAGCACATACATGACTTCACCCATAGGTTTTCCCTTATTTTCCAATCAACATTCATTTCAGCTCACTCAAGATCAAAAAGGTCTTTTCAAGGCTTGTAACGGGGCTGAGTGTAAAGGTATGGTCATTTAGGCTCAGTGGTTGCTATCCTCATGAAATGTGAAATCAATATCACTTTCTTTCCTCTTCTTCAACATTTTCATTCATGCTCAAAATTCACCCCATTATTCAACTTCCAATGGAATACCTAACACCCCATTTCTTTTGCAACATTCACAACTTTTTCATTCTTTTTCTTTTGCTTTCTTCTTTTCTTTCTCTCTTTTTTTATATGGAGGGGTTCCATATTTTTCAAATCCATGGATCAAGGGGGACTTCTTCACAATTCTTGATTTACCATCTTTTTTCACCACACCTTCAACTTAGGCTTTTGGCCTAAGTTGGTTATTCAAACAAACCACACTTCATGAGGATTATGGGTGATGGATAAAGAGATGTGTCAATTGCATCAAGTTCCTTCCAAGAAAAGGATAAGGCTCAAAGGGGGTCCAAGCAAAGTTCGCACATCTCACAAGGTTGGCCACAAAAAGGGTATATTGTCAAATTGTTTCACTCTTAAAAATTGTTGCCTAAGATCATTTCAAGAGCTTGCATCACTTAGTCTACTGGACCAACGGGATAAATTCTAGGTGTCATCACACAAGGTTCACGGTAAGTTTATCACACAAGGCATTAGCACCAATATCAAATGAGACTCCACACTTTCGCTAGTGTGCAATGTTCATAACAAAAGACTTCATTCGATAATCGGCTAGTCACAACGATATGCATAAAGTTCACATATTGTCTATGCAACTTCATTTGGCCTTATCGTAGCCACACATTCATTTTTTTCGATTAAGAGCACTATTTAAGCCATCAATATTGATCATAACTGATACTCAAATTTGCACAAGAACAACCAAATTCCAACACAAAAAGAGTGGCAAATTTTTTTTTAGATGGGTCAAAATCCATTTCCATTCATAACAAGGAGCCATAAGCTCAAACATCCACAAAACAATAGCAACACATACTTTCAAAACACAAAGCGCAATATATACAAAATATAGTCACAAGAGGTAGGTATGGAAATACCTCACCTCACCTCACCACAAATAAAAAGGCAGTTGTCCTCAAATGCAACAAAATAATAGAAAGTCAATAAAAATGACAGAGAGAGGTAAAGAAAGGTCTTGTCTACACAGTCACTCCATCTGTTGGGGCATCAATGCCCGGTGCAACATCAGCAGTGGCACCACTAGATCTTGCCCTGGACGTCTCTATCAGCGCTGTCTGAATGACCAACTATACAATCCTCTCCTCTAAATTTGGCAGGTCTCCATAGATGGTCGCCTCCTAAGCATCCAGTTGTTCCTTATCAGTCTCCGTTTCTAACTCATCAGCTGCTACATCATCCGCATGTACCTCTCTGGTGGTAGTCGGAGGCATCTCAGAAATGGCCGGGGTATCCTGATCCTCAGCTGACTCAATTAGAAAGGTAAAGTTTGTGGACTTTAAATAGTCCACGTCCTTCCTCAAATCTGCAACCTCAGCTTTCAAAGTCGTCACCTCTGAAATAACCCCTTGTCGTCTCTCACAAGTCGCTACTCTCACCGTGAGATCATCAATAGAAGTTTGGAGGGGTGTCAAAGCAGCTAGGAGTACCCACACATTCATCCAAGGCACCTCGACATCTAGCCTATCAACCCGCACATCGGCCGAATGAGCTAAGTTCCTCATCTTCAGTATCATGGCCTGAGTAATCCTGATAGGCTGGGAAGCAGTAGAAGAACTAGGAGCCTGAGAGGAAGTAAAAGCATGTGTACCTAAAGGCCGGAGGCCGGAGTAAGCAAAGATGCCTCTACAGGTATCCAATCAACATCAACCTCTGGGGACGTATCCACCAGAGCAGCTCTCATCCTATCAGCATGATCACGAGTGTACCCGGCCTCTATGCGTCAGATATCTGTGGAAGATGTAGGGGTGACCTCTATTTCCCTCTTCTCATCAAAGCTCTGTAATTCGGACCGGGAAGGAAAGAGACATTTGGCGCTGTTTTCCCTCATGGCCATCACCTACTGGATGATGAGTCCCATGTTGAGCCGCTTGTCTGCAATGATAAATCCTAGACAGGCTATCTTCAGGATGGTGGAGGATGGAATCATTCTGTGAGGGCATGGTGGAGCTGTTGATGAATCCAAACCAGTACTGCACAGCTACATTCAAATCATTCTTCTCGATCGGAGATCTTCTCTCAATCCACCTCGGGGTGGTGTTAGAAATCATGGGAGCAAGCCAGCCCTTCAGATCATCCAGGGCATGTGTTGTAGCTAGCCCCTTATACTCATGCTCAAACCATGTAGCCCTATCAAGTGTAACATTGATGTGATCGTTGTTGCACTTTACTTCTTTCCCCCGAACCACTACAGACCTCACCGATCTGAAGGCACTGGCCTTATTCTTCCCCTGGGGAACTAGCTCACCATACGCAGTGTAGAACTCACAACCTAGGTGGGGATATACGGACCTCGGGGCCTGGTGAAAATGTCAAAGTAATGGTACCGGAGTGTGTCCCTCACCCTAGAATATTTGCCCTCTAAGCCCTCTGTAGACAGCAGTTTCTCCTTGAGAATCGTTCTCAATCCCTCGTCAACTAATCTGTTGAGTAGTCGAGGAGGAGGACCCTGAACTGGTGGCGCTGGAACCACCGTTTCTGCCTGAGCTGGCACTGTATCAGCAGCAGGAAGGGTGACCTCTGGGATCCTAGATGGACTTTGACGAACTCTGGAACGAATCTCAGCTCACCGGGATTGCAGAGGTTAGTCATCCTCAGGCTCAGAGAATGCAGTCTGGGAGTCGAAGGGTCCCCGTCACTGCCGAAATTGTGCTCCGATATTTTAGTTGTGGGCACTTTGCCCTTTCCTTTGCCTCCTTTTGAAGGTGCTTGTTTACCATTTTTAGAGGGAGTAGCCGCTCCCTCGTTGATAACAATGCCCTATGCTCTTTTGTGGGGCGGTATACCATTGTTTTCCAGGTTGGTTCTAGCCATATCTGCAAGACACACCAAAAAAAAGTTAGAATTAATACAAGAAAATTGCAGAAAATAGGTTGCAAAAAGACGTGCCGAATCGATCGGCGAGTCATCGAATTACTTTGGTGATCCAGATCGAGCTCGCCGAAAGGATTTGCTCAAAAAATTCCCAGAAAAATAGCATGTCAACCATGTTGAAGGCCCTTTGGCAAATCGCCGACATCATTCGGCGAGCACAGACTAGCCTGCCAAAAGTTACAGTTTCTTTTATCGGTTGGAGGCGCAGAAAGGGCGATCAAAGGAGACTTTCGGCCAGCTCAAGCTTCTCACCGAAAGTTGCAGAATCAACATCAATTAAACAATGAAATTAAAGGCGATCAAGGGGGATTTCGGCGAATAGCCAAGTGGTTCGCAGAGCTCGACCTAGCTCGCCAAACTACCCAACGTGCCTATTTTCCACCTCAACTCTCAAAATCAAACCTGCAGCCCCCAAAAACAAAATCAAACCACATACTAACTCAATTAAGCTTAGACACATATCACCCATACAATCGGGGTACTTAGACTTCCCCTGATTTGGCCAAAATTGGTCATTTGACAACTTCAGCCCTTAAGAATGACGTCAAACGCTCCATCATAGAGCAAACCACATCATTTAGCACAATTTGGGTTACTCAGACTTCACCCGACTAGACCCAACAATAATTTAACGCAACGCACAAGATTACGTTCAATTTTAAAGCACGAAAATTAGGGAATCAACAATGTAGGCACAATATCAAAATTAAAACTGGCAAACTGGCAAACTAGCACACATTTATGATTTCAGAGAGGCCCAACACACATCAATAAAAAGTAAACAATTGCAAATGAGTTCAACCACAAATTACGAGTTTGGGGATCGGAAAACTAACCTTTAATGCCGAATCCAGATTTGTAATGCTAGGCGGCAAAGAATTCCAACTCTGAACACAAGATCAACGATCACAAAGTGGTAAAATGTAAGAATATTGAAAAACTAAAGTGTGGGTGTGATTGTATGGAGTTAAAAGTGAGGGAATGTGAAAGAATTTGAAATCTTAAACCTTTGTCCTTTTAAATACCGTTCAGTTCTCCCCCTTTCGGTGATGTTAGTCGTCCTCGTTGATCCACTCGGCGTTACTTATCTCAACGAGTTTTACAGGACCTCCAATTAAAATAGGGGTCCAAACGGGGGACAAAGTTGGGATCACCGACCTATTCGGTGAGTCGCTGATTTTTCCATGGGCCCGACAAGTTTTACAGACTCTATCCTTGCAATTTCTTTAATTCCAATGGCAGTCCAAGTTGGGATTGCCAACCTCTTCGGCGAGTCGTCGACCGGACTCTTGGCTCGCCAACCTGTATTTTCAACACATTCCACACTTCACCTGCATAATCAACATCCGTTATTCAAAAAAATGAAATATAAAGTAATAAAAACTTGGTTTGCCTCCCAAGAAGCGTCTTAGTTAACGTCGTGGCACGACGCAAGTTCTCACTCAAATTTCATTCTTGGGGTTTGCCATAGGATCACTAGGCAACCCCCCTTGTTGTTTCGGGTTTAAATGAGAAGAAATTTGACCCATTTGGGTCTCCAACTTCTTGAAAGATACGGAATGAAAGGTCACCGTCTGGTTAAGGGTCGATACATCGTATTTCATCTTCTTCAAAATTTTATCGGACCCTTCAACCTTGTTGAAAATACGAGAGAGAATATCCTCAGCCCGGCCACCCTCAGAATCTTTGGGCTATTGACGCTAGTGGGAAGGAACATACATATCCTTCTCCCCTTCTCTTTCCTTCCAGGTGGCATTACGATCGCACCACTCTCTATCCCGATCTCTTCAGCCCTCATCTATGTTCCAGCCTTGGTTACCACCTGGACTTGGGTAGTTTGCACGATAACCTCCTCATTAGTTGGCTAGGAAGTTCACTTCCTCGTTGTACAGCGCTTCAAACTTGGACTCATCGGGGTTTACACAACCCACACCCACAACATTGACACTCCTAGCACCAGCTCCCATGATATTTTTGGCCAAAATGTCAAGTTGGGTCATCATCTTTGCCATGTTTTGGTCCCTCTCTTGATCTTTTTCAAGCTGCTCCTTTGTCAATTTAAAAATGAGAGGGGAGAACTGATCTTCGCGGATGTACCTTGCTCGGTTAATTTTGGTCATACCATCCAAGAGCTGGACTGCTATAATGTAAGGTTGTTACATTAAACCTCCCGGAGAAAGTTGATCAGCCACTCCATTGTTCACCGAATCAAGGCTTCGGTAAAAGTATTGCAGCAAAACGTTGTCGGGAAATCCGTGAGTTGGGCATTGCAGCACCAACTTCTTAAACCTTAGCCAAGTCTCATGGAATGGCTCACCCTCCAAACACTTGAAGCTTTGGGTGTTGTCCCTAAGTGTCATCATCTTTAAAGGAGGGAAAATCGCACTTGGAATGCGGTGACAAACTCTTCCCACTAAGTGATAGAATCTCTTGGCAACTCGGCTAAGCACTTACACGCTTCTCCCATTAGAGAAAATGGGAACAACCTCAACCGGACCGACTCTTGGGATATGTTCTTAAAGGAGAACGGCCCGCAAACATCAACCAAGTTCCTTATATGCTCATGGGGATCCTCATGAGCTAACCCACCAAACAACCCTTTCAATTGTAAAAACTGCAACATGGTGCTTGTAATGTGGAACACAGTTTTCCCTTCAGTTGTAGGCAAGCGAATGGCACCAACTCCACCCACAAGATTTGGGTCATTGACATTCGGTTCATTAACATCATTGATATTACCGATGTCATCTTGGTGGCCCACTTGGCTTCCATTGATTTCGTTGACACTTATTTCCTCTGTTTTAACAAGCAACATGAAAACCACAACTAAAAGTAAGTAGATTCTACAACGACTAAAAAAACCAAATTCAACTTCACCAAAAGAATCTCAAATAACACCACTCCCCGGCAGCGGCACCATTTTGATTCAACGTTTCAAGTACACCTTATCATATTTTAGGTGTTCAACAATCGTAAATCAGTATAAAACCCAACTAAATGAGTTAGGGTTGAATCCCACAGGGAGTGGTACGTGTTTAAGATTCAAATGGGAAGCACAAATGTGGTCAAATTAGTCATAGGAATAAAAATTATCGAATAAAGACATCATTCAAATTAAGGGGGGACACAAATGTCAAATGGGGTTTTAGTTTTGATTATCAACTACAAACAACGATCACAAACAATACGAAATAACAATAATGAGACGGGTTCTTGGGATGTGATTCAATTATAGGCTAATATAGATAAATGGGTAATTGCAACTATTAGAAAATAGCTAGATATTAGTGAGTAGGCTTGGCTATAGAGGAGGTAAACTTTCTCTGAACAATTTACCCCGAATCAAGTTAATTTCTCTCGAACATCAACAACCATGCAAAATAAGAGCAGCCCACATCTTAATCCATTCACTTTCTCGAGTTGAATGTGTAGGAAAGGGCTTAGGATTCACCCTCTCGAGCTGAACCCAGGTCAACCCAATGCCCACAAACCATCAATCAAAAACCTTAGTTCTAAAACCTCTCTCTCAAGAAAGCCAAGAACACAAAGCTAGAACTGCATTTGCAACTACAATTCTTAAATTAAACCACAATTAATGATTAAACTCACTTTTAAATAGCATTTAAACTAACAATTAGCAATACCCATAAGCTAAATCAGCCCATAATCACACCCCAAGAATTAGGTTTTTAGCTAGACATCATAAAAAGGTAAAAATCGTTACCAAATTGATTATCCATCAACTAGGTAAGAGTATTTCGTCCTTACAATGCTCCAATTTCAAGATTCTCAAAGACTCACTTCCAATTTTTCAAAAGTGAATTTCTTCAATCCTTCAAAGCTTAGGAAAAACTTGAGAAAACTGTCTACAGAGCTAAAAACTTGATAAAAATTGTTCTAAAGAGTGATTGATTAAAATATTGATACTAAACTAAATGTTCAAAAATGTATTTATAGTCGCCAAAAATGTGTTGCGAAAAGTCACTCGGTGAAGTAAGCCAGGCTCGCCGAACCACTCGGTGAACCGTCCTTTGGTCATTTTCTTCGCTCTTCTGCCTTGGCATTCGGCATCCTCAAGGTCTGTAACTTTGGGCGATCTAACACTGCATCACAGAACTACTCAGCGATCCGCCGACTGCTCATGTCTCTCGCCGATTTGGTTTCTTCCCTCAGGGCTTGGCACACTAGAACTTTAGGCGGTCAGATAGCCATTCGGCGATTCGCCAAGTTCACTTCGCGATCACCAGGCTTCTTTTCTGTCTCCTTTTAGCCTGTTTTGTTCTTTTTTGCTTGTTAGTGTCCTTGCTTTGTTCCTCAATTCATATTACTGAAAATTAAGGGTTTTACATCAGTTATTGGCACAAAATAAGCATTTGAGGACACTATTTTTTTTATAAACAAAGCCCTAAATGAGTCCAAATCAAGGACTCATCATATACAAGCCTTGATGCTTTCATCTTTCCTGTTGAGTTTGATGTAGATAGGTGTTTTGTAAGCTATGGCAACAATCAATACTCATAGAATATGCCAATTATTGAGCCACTTTGAAATTAATTAAATGAAGTGAACATGGTCACGATTGAGTTAGTCAAATATTTGTATTCATAAGTGATCAACCGTTTCTATTGATGTCTGCTGGAGAGGATAAAACAGCCTGCCAAGAAGAAGCAAAGCTGCTAGTATGCATTAAAAATTTGCCTTCTAGTTGTTCCTATTTTAATGTGATTGATAAACAATAATTCTGCCATTTTACTTTTAAAATAACAAAGTGGCAGTACCTTGTTACTTATATATGATTAGTTGGTGGCTCACATAATCGAAGGTCTAAAGAAAAATCTCAACTAAAGGCCTAAAATCTAAATAAACCTCATATGTATTTATTTAAAAATTATTTTTCTTACACTTTTAAATGAAAAATATTATTTTTAATATTACTGTAACGAACCGATCTATCGTTACTTAAGGACATCTCGTACGGAATCTAAAAATTTTGGAAATGTGGTGCCAAATTTAAAATGTTAGAGCATGTGATTAAAAATGACTGATTTTGAATTTGGCTGGGCTGACGAGCATGTGATTCAAAGGCACTCGGGGATTCAAAAATCCTTCAAAGGAAGAGATTACCTCTCAAGGGATATGAAAGTCCAAGTAATTTTGGTGCTCTTTCATTACGATTTGCTCTCACAGAGTCGGAAGCTCATGGGCAAGATTCATCAGATGACACTTGATGCCTAGGTAGGCTAAATTTATTTAAACTGAGTAGTTAGACCCATTTCTACTGCATTATATCTTGTGAATTTTGGAGATTGCATGTATAAGCCTTCGGGCATGGAATCTGGACGGTTAAGCTTATGGCTAAGGTAGTTAGTTGATAGTGGAGATGAACTAATGGTGATTGTTCTATGGCATGTTTGGGTGTTTCCTAGGTAGGGAATTGTGGGCAAGTTTAGAATGATCAGGATTGGCTAGAGGTTACCTTTCGATAAGTGATGGTTGTATATTTTTCTTGATGATTGTATGCATGCCTATTACTTTATAGTATCATTCATGCATTGCATGTTTGGGGAAAACATTGGGAAGCATATGAAATGATATCATATTGATGATCTCATGCGATGAACATGATGTTGTTACTTATGATTTTAAGTGTTATTGTTCATTGTGATTGTAATTGTGCATGATTGCTTGTGTTTTCTGGTTGGTTGGGGTACCACGTCGGTACAGGAATACTAATGATTGGCTTGGGTACCACGCCTGATATGGATACTAACTCTGATCGACTCGAATACAACACTGATACACTAACAGTTTGTGTGTGGTTATATGAGAGGATCAATTATATGTACTTGTGATCCCCATGAGACAACCGAATGTGTGTGTTTGTGATCATGTAGGATATGTTTCATGCATTGGTTATTCAAAATACTGTGACTAGAGTCTACGTGGTTATATGTGTTGGCCTCTATCATTGTTCTATAGTTACTTGGCCTCATTCGTGTGTAGTAGTGCATGCCTACTTTAGGGCAAGGAATGATATTCCAAGTTGTGTTATACTTGTGATTATGATTGTATGTTACTCGTTTTTCTAAGTTATGGTTACTAAGTCATGTTGATGATCGGGGTTTGGTGATGCCACACCCCAAACTCAAGGGGCGCAACTGGCTCCTAATGCCAAAACTCATGCCCGAGCCGACCCTGCTGAACCATTTGCTACTAGCGCATGGCAGCCAAACACAATCAAGAAATCAAACAAATATATCTCGACTTAAAACTAAGTCATCGACCGGCAAGGCCCCTGCTAACTGATCAATAAAAGAAACAGCTACTCCCAGGAGATCATATAAATAAATAGCCAACTAGCACAGAAGTCCTGATTGGG
>JAJOOH010027595.1:0-13824 GCA_029582605.1 Solanum gracilifrons
ATGACTTCCAGAAATGAGAGGTAAACTGAGGACTTCTATCTGAGATGATAGACAAAGGAACCCCATGCAACCTCACAATCTCATTAATGTAAAGCTTAGCATAATCCTCCACCGAATCTGTAGTCTTGACAACCAAAAAGCGAGAAGAATTAGTAACCCTATCAACAATCACCCAAATGGAGTCATGCTGTTTGCGAGTACGAGGTAAACCTATGATGAAGTCCATGTTGATCACTTCCCACTTCCAAGTAGGAATGTCAATCTCTTGAGTCATACCTCTTTCTTTCTGATGTTCTACCTTGACTTGCTGGCAATTGGGGCACTTAGCCACAAAATCTGCTATATCTCTTTTCATACCATTCCACCAATAGACTTCCCGCAGATCGCGGTACATCTTAGTGGCGCCTGGATGAATAGAATATCTGGAATTGTGGTCTTCTGCAAGAATATGTTGTCTCAATTCACCCATATCAGGAACACACAATCTACCCTTATAGCGAAGTATACCATTTCCCCCTTGGGAGTTAACCTCCACTCTCTGATTGTGGATTGCACCCTTAAGTTCAAGAAAAATTGGATCCCTGTCTTGCTTTTCCTTAACCTGTACTACCAAAAAAGATTCGGCCCCATTCTAAACTGTTACACCACCATCTGATATGCTCATAAGACGAACTCCTAGACAAGAAAGTCTGTGAACATCCTTCGCTAGCTCTTTTATTTCTTCCTCAACATGTGCTACACTACCCATAGATAATCTTCTAAGAGCATCTGCTACTACATTTGCCTTACTTGGATGGTGATGCACACTCATATCATAATCTTTGAGGAACTCAAGCCACCTTTTTGGCAAAGATTCAACTCTTTCTGGGTTAATACATACTGGAGGTTCTTATTGTCTGTGAACACATCTACATGAACACCATACAAGTAGTGCCTCCAAATCTTGAGTGCAAACACCACTGCTACAAGCTCAAGGTCATGAGTTGGATAATTCTTCTCATGTACCTTAAGTTTTCTAGAAGCATAAGATATAATATTACCTCGCTGCATCAACACATAACCTAGGCTGACCTTGGATGCATCACAATAGATCACATAACCGTCTGAACCCTGTGGTAGAGTCAAGACAGGAGCTGAAGTCAACCTAGTCAATGGTGAGGCTATGGATGAAAATCCTTCCATGAACCGTCGGCAATAGCCCGCTAAACCCAAGAAACTGCTGATATCTATAGCAGAGGTAGGTCTGGACCATTGTTTCACTACTTCTATCTTCTGGGAATCTACTTAAATTCCTTCACTAGACACAATATGCCCAAGGAAAGCAACTGATTGTAACCAAAACCCACACTTGTTAAATTTTGCAAATAACTGGTGATCTTTGAGAGTTTGCAGAACAACTCTCAAATGACTCGCATGTTCTTCCTCATTCCTAGAGTAATTGAGGATATCATCAATAAAGACGATAAAGAACAAGTCTAAGTACTGCTTGAACACTCTGTTCATCAAATCCATGAAAGTTTTAGGAGCATTGGTTAGTCCAAATAACATACCTAAAAATTCGTAATGATCATATCGAGTTCTGAAGGCTGTCTTCGGAATGTCACTATCTCTGACTCTAAGTTGATGATAACCTGATCTCAGGTCTATCTTTGAGAAATAACTAGCACTCTGAAGTTGGTCAAACAAGTCATCAATCCTGGGGATGGGTTACTTATTTTGATTGTGACCTTGTTCAACTGCCTATAGTCAATGCACATTCTGAGAGAACCATCTTTCTTCATCACGAACTACACTAGTGCACCCCAAGGTGAAATATTAGGTCTGATGAAGCCTTTATGTAGAAGGTCTTTTAGCTGCTCTTTCAATTCCTTTAGCTCAGCTGGAGCCATTCCCTAATGAGGAAAAGAGATAGGGTGGGTATCTGGGAGGAAATCACTTCCAAAGTCGATTTGCCTATCGGGAGGGACTCTGGGAAGATCTTCTGGAAACTCATTGACTACAGGGACTGACTCAAGAGTTGGGGATTCGGAACTAGAATCCTTAACCCGAACTAGATGATAGAGATAACCCTTAAAGATTATCGTTCTGGCCTTAAGGTAAGAAATGAATCGACCTATTGGCGCTAAGCTACTACCCTTCCATTCTAAGATTGGTTCGTCTGGAAACTGAAAACAAACAATCCTAGTTCTACAATCAACTGAGGCATAACAGGAATGTAACCAATCCATGCCTAGAATGACATCGAAGTCTACCATTTCTAACTCTACAAGATTTGCTTAGGTGACTTTCTGAGAGACTGTGACAGGGCAATTTTTGTATACCCGTTTAGCCATAACTGGTTCACCGACTGGAGTAGAAACTGAGAACGGTTCTGAGAAAGTTTCTAGACTACATCTAAGATTACTGCTATAAATGGAGTCATAAAAGGTAAAGTAGCCCGTGAATCTTTCCACTGAATGTAACATATGTGAGCCACATCCTTATGCTGGTAGGATGCAAACTCAACCCTACCATTACCAGTCACTTGCATCACTCCAAAGATTTTCTTAACCTCATCAATGAAGTTTTGTAGGTCTTCACCAACTTGTGACCCTATAACTCAGGCGGTTTCATCCTTTAAAAAAATCTCGAACTCTAGCTGCCGCTGATCCACCGTTTCTAATAGTAGGAATTAGGACCTACTGATTGTTCTTGTTTGTCATACTCTGAGCCAATAGTTGGATCACATTCTGAAACTCTTCATTCTTAACCTCATGGTCTGGGACTAAAGCAATTGTGTTAGCATTCCTAGCATTCCTAGCATTCGCATTCCTGACGTTAGCTCTACAGGGAGGCATGATCTTAAGCGCATAACGACGGATTAGAAAGGAGATTATACCAACGCACGACAAGAATAGCAAAGAGAGTGAAATTTTTCTAAAACACCTCGTAGCCTCCCTCTCATTAGATGTGGTGCACTTCACACCCATGAAAAGGACTCTACTTAGTTCGGCTTTTTAGACATCCTAGGACACTTAATCCTAATGCTCTGATACCAAGTTTGTCACTCCCTGAGCTACCCCCGAGACACGGACACGGGACCTGGGACCTAGGACCATAAGTGATCCCAAGCTAACCCTACTAGTATGATCATGAGCATACTAAAGAAAATAAACTGATGCGGAAGCTAAATCATAAATAAAATGAAAAAGATGAGGAATACCCATATACTATAACTGAGATAAATGAAAACTGATGAGTTTAATACAAAGAAGATATTAACTCAATTCTAAGTTGAATCTAACTATGTCTGAAATAATCCTCTAAACTGACTAGAAGTGTTGGGACATGCCCCAACTAAGTCTAGAAAATCTGAAACAAATGACTAAAAATACTGAAAAGAAACTCATGACTATTGTCCTCGGAGAATGAGGACTCACCACTGATTCTGCCAAACTAGAGATCGGGAACTGATCTAAGCGTGATCTGGATGCTGAGAACCTGAACCTACACCGCGAGAAAATGTAGTGCACTTATGCGTCAGTAGTTGAAAGGTACTAAGCATGCAGGATAGAGTAAAGCTGAAATAAATATATAACTGAACAAAGCTAATATGCAATGATATAATCTGAACATGATATAGTTACTGAAAATACTTAATATTGAGCTAACTGATACAATGACCAAATTTATAACATGCTGAGACTCAATACTGACAGTACTGAAATATGGTCAATGCAATAGAGTCTGACTGAACTGTGGGAACTACTAATAACCGACATAAAACCACATGAGCAAATGTGGAGTTCGATGTATACGCCCTATCAAAAGGACCCAATATAACCTGCCAGAGGTATAAAGGCATGTTGGCGTGATCACTTAACTAATGTTGCCCACAGAGGGGACTTACACGTACGTGGCTCGTAGTTCTGGGATTAAATGGGTACGCTGAACCCTAGTCCAACTCGGTATTATGCTACTCCCAATAATTAAGTTGTTAACTGGTTATGACTGAATTTCTATAAAATACTGGATAGCTCAAAACTGAACATGCAAACTGAGAATGCAACAATTAATCTGATAATGATGCATTAATAACTGAGGTATGTATAACTGAATAACTAAGATATCTGACCTAGCATGTGTAATTCAAGAACTAAAGAAATACATAGCTAGGGTTCTAAAATTCATGCGAGAAACGATGTTATAACATGATAATCTTATTTGGAACATGTTAATAACTAATTCATGATGATCTGCTGTAATTCTAGAAACTAACTGAATTCTAGGGATCTAATGGGTGAAAGGAACCCACTAGTGAAATCCCACATACCTGTTGATGAATTCCATGAAGAAATCTTTTGATTTCGGGGTTGGAACTGATGGAACCTTGTTGCGTTCTTGAAATAGGGTTCTTGACTTCTCTTCTCCTTTTAGCGTTCTAATTTTTCTAAGTTTGATTAATGATTTTACTTAGTTAAGTTCTAGTTATGCTTCTAGGCTTAAACTTACTTAAACCTCATGATTTAGGGTCTAAATGACGTATCTTAGGGGTTAAACGAAATAGAAAAAGACCAAATGACCCCTGACTTAATTGCTGTAGGAGTGACTGATGGACAGGACTGACGGGCCGTCATTCAATCTACGGTCCGTCGATTGGAGTCATCAGTCGAGACAGCCCGACATAGCTTCACTAAAATGAGCATAACTTTTCACTCGGAGGTTGGATTTTAGCAAACTCGGTGGCGTTGGAAAGAGGATTCAATTATATATTATATCATAGTTCATGGGACACATAATACCTTTTGTTATTAAAGTTATGACTATCTCAAGTTGACCCAATCACAATTTTCATCTAACTGGCTGCTAACCTCACCTACGGTCAGACCTAAAAACCATGCATAGAATGACGGTCCGTGCTGGTCAACCATCAATTGGGACTGAAGCTGGGCTTTAAGGGCATCGATCCATGGACATAAACCACGGTTCGTGACCTGACCTACGGACCGTATGTCCGGCCGTGGGTCAACACTTGGCCGAATTTCTGGCTGAATTCTGGGGGAGTTCACTGACACGAACCACGGACCTGCAGGACAGACCGTGGGTCGTCCTACGGTGCGTGGATTGTGCCCGTGGGTGCCACCTGCAACACGAGAAGTCTACAATCTGGTCTATTTTTGGATACGGGGTGTTATAATTTTATTCCTTATTGATGTCGTGAAATTCCAACAAGTATCATTCGTAAATCAATGTATCAGTATGTATGATGATGAGATAGGGACTCTTGCTCAAGCTCGTACTTCAAACTTAAATGAGAAGCTAGGGCAGGTTGATAACTTGATATAATCCTCTCGGACAAAATTGGCACTTTGACATGCAATCGAATGGACTTCCTGAAATGTTCTATTGTTGGTCTTCAGTATGGAACACGTGCTAGTGACGTAGAACTGGCACCTGCAAGGAAGTTGTCAGAGACATGGCCAAGTGGTAATGAAGAGGACTGCAAATCCTTTATAAGGCAGAGGATAGCTACCTTATAAAGGAATGTTGGATGGAAGAACCAAATACAAATGTCATTTTTTTTCTATAGGATACTTGCAATTTTTTATGCTGCTGTTCTCGAGCAAAATGAGGAGACTCGAGGCCTTAATTATGAATCAGAATCTCCAGATGAAGTATCATTTCTTGTTGCAGCAAGAGAATTCGGTTAAGTTTTTCAAAAGAACTCAATCAAGAGAAAGATACCTTCTTTTCAAAATCCAATTGAAAAGCAAGATCAAGTCTCAAACCTCCAAAATTTACTCCCAAGAATCGCATTTCATTTACATCAGGGAATACTAAATTCTAATCTTTTGGACTTCACCAGTAAGAGAAAGCAAATGTATGTTATTATTCAGCATGTCTAGGTGTCTGCCTGGAGTAGGAAATATCATAAGAGGTGATTTTTTCTTGCTTGTGTTAGTTGTTAAGATTATTAATGTGGCCTATGACTACCTGTCTTGTTTAAATTTTAAAGTAAATGTTGTCTATTTGAATTATCTATGATAGATTAGCAAAGAAAATGTCTAAATTTTTATATATTTGTATTTCAGGTATTTTACTTCAAGTTCGGACAAAAAATGGATGAGTTCCACCCATATTTCCAAACACCGCATATCTAAATTATTCTGTGGTGATAGGCTTGAAAATTTATACATATTACGATATAACTTAAAACGTTGTGCTTAAGATGGCTTCAAGAGAGCCAAGAAAATGCTAACATGATAGAAGAGGAACTGTCATTGGAAAGTTGGGAGGGGTGAAGAAGTTTGTTGTTTCTGCAAATTTGACATTTAATTGGGAGGGGTGATGTATCACTTAAATAATGTCAAAACCATCCAATACAAGGGTAATGCTATATATAAAATTAAAAAATTCACATAATAATTCAAGGGTATAATTGGAAATAGGCTTCTTTTAGAGTCTTAAACCATATACAAAATTAGGTGGGAAATAATGAACCAAACAACTTGATAAAAAATAATCACTGCATTACTAATCCCTGCATTATCAATCTTTCTACCAAACGATCCCTTAAAGTATTGAGAGCATCAATAACAAAGGAGTTGAAAGTGGAAAAAAAAGTACTGGGTTAAAAATGACAATAGAAATCAACATATTTCGTCGAGATTTCTAAAATGAGAAATTAGTGAGTTTAAGGATTCAATCGGCAAACTCGTAAGTATAATGGTCCAACTTACAAATAGATCTAAGTACAAGGGTCTCCCAAGTGATTCCACCTTATATAAAATGATGTATTTTACTACTCGGTAAACACATGCAAAGAAAAAAGTATACATACAAATGACATAACAAGCATTACTCTATAAGTGAAAATATTAAATATTTCAGATATATAACATTAAAAAAAAGCATGAAAAATGGTTGTGATGACATGTAGGACGGACTGATAAATGAAAATTCACTCAAAAGTATAGCGTCATTGATGAAATCTCTGTCATTAATTATACTTTTTCAACTCAAATTTTGAAAAAATATATTTGTTTTTTAATTAGTGTTTTCTCATTTATAGGCTCTTATGTCACATAAATACAGATCAATATATCACTAAGTATAAAATATTGGATGGTCAACAAGAATCTCAATAGAGTATAAAATCTATTTGTCTTTTTCAAAATCTACTACCTTTTTGCCGCTTTCAACTACAGTGTAGTTGATACTCTAAATACTTTCAAGTATCTGTTTCTTTCAGGTTTATAATCAGCAAAATCTAAATCAGGTGAGTTCTTAATAAATAAATTAAAAATATTCTATTCTTCAAAGATTGAATTTTTCAACTTTTTTCTTCGTTTCGATTCTCTTTTTATTACATTCATAAAAGGAATTGGAAAAATAACTTTTTTCTTTCCTTTTTTTTCTAAAATCTTTTTTTGTTTGACAGAATGGGGAGCGACTGTAAGAACGGTAGAGAATGGAAAGAGCTAACCTACTGGACACAATTTATAATGATTCAATTTTTTTTAGATTCTTTCTAGAGCTTTTGATCAAGAACTTGTAAGTGACTAGACACCTTTAAATTTTTGACGAAGCTTGTTATGCGGATGAAATTTTACAGAACTTTAAGTTCTGTTTTATTTTTTTATGAATGATTTTCAAATTATATTTTTTAAAAAAAGATAAAATAATGACACTTTTACAGTTTTGATCAATTGCTTTTTAGGAAAAATAATTATGTTGTACAAATAATAAAAAAAATAAAAAAATAGAGATCTCCTATTGGTGGGGCTTCTTCTTTTTCCCCAAAACAGCGAGAGAAAAAAGAATCCAGTGAACTCTAGAAAAGAAAATCGAACTTCCCAAAATATTTGGGGACGCGATTGATTTGCAGTCTCAATTGAAGCAAGCACAGTTGGGTCGGTGAAAGAGTAGAGGAAAAATCAAGAATGGTAAGCCAAACCTGCACAAGAATGGAAGTACTCCGATTTTGTAGCGTCAAAGTAAATCCCCGGACAAATGTTATTAAGATAGCAAATTACTGAAATTATCTTTAACTCCCCTAATCTAGAAACTAAACAAGTTTTATGTCTGAATATCTCTCAATTATCTATGTTTGCATACTCATCTGGTGAACTCTCATGTATTGATGTTGTGTTTATGTGACACTAAAATTTTGTGGAAAAAAAAAAGAGATCTCCTATTGGTATATAAATTATTCTTCCATTCTCATTTTACGGAAAATGAAGAGATGCATTGATAAGTTTATTCAATTTGATTTAAAGCACCCATTTTCCTTTTTTAGAAAAAATTAATAGTCAAAACCAATAGAAAAAAACAACTCAAGTGAAAATTACTTAGCTGAGACTAGGATTGGAAATTAGTTTGAGTTTTTGGATTTTATATTTAAATATTATTACATTATAAATGATTTTTATTGAAAAATATTAATATATTCAAAAAAATCACAAATAATTAATATATATATACATATATTTAGTTTCTATGAACGAGCATTGCACGTGTTAATGTCGTGCCAATTATTAGCAGGTGCTTTGAATCAAAAGAAGCTTGTAAAATGCAAAAATTATAATAAATAGTAATCTATAGTAAATTTTCATATAAACAAATTATTCAATTATGAAAAGTTTTTGTTCTTAAAATTATTATTCATCATAATATTTCAATCATGAATGCAGGATGCACAAAAAATAATTTACAAATAAACTTACCTCATAGTGTACTTTAATTTTACAACTTAAATATTATGAAAAAGGGTCAAAACTACCTTCCAACTCTTCTAAATAGATTAAATATACCCTTAAGCTATCTTTCGGCTCAAAAGTACCTTTTCTATCTTACTATTGGACCATAATTACCCTTCTGTTTAATGAAAGAGCATGTGGCATCTCAAGTGGGTATTAATATGCCACATAGACCTCCACATGTCCATGCCCACCCGCACCCACCTCCACATAGACGTTCTAAGAGCCCTAATTTCACCCTTTTCCCACATTTCATTCTTTTCTTAAAAAAGACCCAAAGAAGCTTCGTTTGACCAGACCTAATTTCACTTTAAAGATTATGCAACAACATTATTTAGAGAATAGTGAGTGCAACAGAATCTGGTAGATTAGAGGCAATAAAAACTATTGGTTTGTTTGTTACATTCAATTATTAGCAAAAAGCAAAAAGAGTTGATGAGAATCGACCTGGTTGGACTTGATCAGCCTTTGTAAGCTCTACCAAAGCCTCCTTATCCAAGAAGATAATCACCTCAGAATTTTTTTTGTTACAACTGCTAAATCACGGAATATAAAAGTCTTGGTTGCAATTAGGTCGGAGCCTGCCTCCTTATCAACTTCATTTGTGCGTAATGAATTCTTTGTTTTCAACTTATTTGAAAGCAAGAACAAAAAAAAGAAAAGTAAACAAAAGCATGAAACTGAAGTGAGGCAACTAGTGTTCAGAAAAATTCATGATTGACAAGAAGGGAAAATGACATCTAAACTTTTTTATATGTTCAACTTAGGGATGGGGGAGGTTGTTTGAAGTTTGAACTATGAAGTGTTATTAACTATAGAAGATTGCTTGAAATTTGAACTATGAAACTTCACAACCTGATGTTGGTTACATGAGAATTTTTAATATGGTATACTGTCACGACTAGAGCCTACACCCTGGACGTGGCCGGCACTCGAGAACCATTGATGGCCCTCAAGTGAACCCTCATCTTGATTGACTACAAGTGGAAGACTAAATCAAGCATACATAAGCATCAAATTAAAAGAAACATGTAAAAAAATAGTATAATAACTCTTAAATATCTCTAATTAGACTAAGTCTGAAACATTAGTTTTAAATAAAACATATGAAACTCAAAGACTCTCCAAAATGGTCTATTTATGAAGCCTCTACTATATAAAGATGAGTATTTGGCCAAGACCCATGACTGCTCAAAAACTATTACTAATAACTCACAAAAATGGAGTCCTCCGAAAGTAAGGAGGTCGTATTCAAAAGCTGACGAGTGGATGAAATGGTCTCAACAGAATCTTGTTGAGGATCCTAAGAACCTGTATCTACATCATAAAAAGATGCAGGTTGAATGACATCAATACATTAAATGTAAGAGTATGTAATATAGTTGAATAAAAAATAACTAAAAGAAATGAATGCAATGGATAACAATGTACTCAAGCTGAATGTAAAGAAATAAAAGAGTTAAATCATTTAAAGTGTAACACCTCGATATTTGAAAGAACTAGAATTCGAAAGAAACCAAATTGGAAATAGGAAAATATGAAATGTTGCAAGTTATGCTTAGGTTATGAGTTTTGGGTCAACTTCAGATGACCATAACTTTCCGCACAAGATTAGTTAGGTGGGCCATAAGATATCAAATGAAAAATTTGGAATCCTCTTTCCAAGGCAACCGAGTTTGCTAATTTTTTAGCTTGTATGATGTAGATATGCCCGTTTAAAGTTAGGTTGTCTAGTTACGGAAAGCTACCTGGATTTAAGAGGGGTATTTTGGTTTTTTCTTTACCCTATCAGATTTAATTCATATTTAGTAATTAATTAGGGGTCTAAACTGATTTGGTTCAGTTTACACCATCATAATTCACGCTAGGGTTTTAGAAAAGAGTTCAAAAAGAGAAAATAGGAGAAAAGAGGAGAAAGACCAAGATTTCGTCGAGTTCACATAGAGTTGGGCTTGTCACCCACGCGCCAATCATGTTAATTTTAGCAAAATTTTCATCCTAAAAGATTGAAGGTTTGATGTTCTTGATTAGTGTTCTTGAATTTGCTTTTGTTCCTAAATTAGGATGAGATTGATGAGTTCTTGAGATAATCGTATCGATTTTATGAGTTGTTTCTGAGTAAATTCTTGTGTACATGTATTGGGTAATTGAATCTAAAGAGAAATTTAGAAAAGGAATCGAATTTAGTCGAATTAAGGTCATAGAACGAGAAGAAATGTTTGGCGGACTAAACTTGGATGGGGGCGGCGCGCCACTGAAGGGCGAGTAGGGTTAGCGTGGTGCGCCAGCAGTGTGCCAGTATGAGGTCTTTGTACTTTAGGTGGTAGAGCCAAATGCTAGCAATAAGACAAGGTCACCTGCCCCATCCGTTTTTTGTCGTATAGCCCGTCTGAGTCCTTCTAAAGTGTACTAACACTTCCTATTAAATCTAACTATTCTAAATGACTTCTAAACATCTAGAAATCATCCATAAACGTGAATTATAACCTTGAATCCATAAATTCAAATTCAAGGGAGAGCTAAGAGCCAACCCTTGAGAATGCTTCGAGTCTTTTCAAAAAGTCTTTTACAACTGTTTTAAATTTGTTTTAAGACTTAAGCATTGAGTTTGAGAAAGAGTAGAGCTGAGTTCATTTCTTTAAAATGATATATGGGAAATAAATATTCTCAACAATAAATGTTTTCATATTTAAGATGAGAGGAAACACCGATTTTCTAAAGAGTTTTCATGAGTAATTTCGAGTACCATATCTTTTGAAAGAAAGACTTTTTGAGTACTACTCTCAAACCACAAAAAGAGTTATGTTTTTAAACATATGAGAGAGTTACATTTTGGGAGTAGTATTGAGCACCGATATGGGGACGAGTTCAGATAACTCAAGTCTCCATAAACCATGTAGCCAACAAAGGTAGACAGGATCATACTTTTTAGATGATTCGTTATTGCTTTTAATCATAACTTAGTGGATCCACTTAGTTGAGGAGTTCTATACCTCGACAAGATATATGACAGTTCTGGTAGCATGGGGGAGACTATGTATCATCACATCGCTCATAGTGATGGTGGTCAGTTAATAGAATCTCCCATAAAGGTACTTGTATTTTCATATACAAAACTAGGTTATTATTGTGTCTTTCAATAGACTGATTTGTTATTTATTGTTTAAAGCTTTTTTTTATACTGCATCTTTCTTTAAAACTTTATATTGCAATGAGTTGAGTTGAGTTGAGACGAGGTAAGTGTTTCTTTCAATTCCAGTTCAAACTTATGTCTTATTTAGACTTCCCCTCACATGCTCATATATTTCATGTAGTGACATCATTTGTCCTGCATCTTTCATGATGCAGATACAGGTAACTAAGATCAACATCCAGCACTTCGTTGATCCGGTTGAGTTTTAGAGTTGTTGGTGAGCATCCTTGCTTCTGGAGGATCCTTTTATTTTGTTTTTTCATTTTAGCTTATTAGGATTTCGTGGGTCTTTTCCGACGTCCATCTCAGTTAGTAGAGGCTTCGTAGATAGTTAGACATTATTAGTTCATGAGTCTTTTAATTTTCATTTGTTAATGTTAAGACTTGAGTTGCCCCTTTGGCTAGTTGAATGTTTCTTTTTAAAACATTCTAAGTTTATCTATTTAGACAGTGCATTTTAAGATTGTATTTAAGTACAATTTATGTTGAGTAACTCTTTCTCTAAGATTTCCAGCCCAAGAGTTCGCTTGAGGCCAGTAATGGTTCTCGAGTGTCAGTCGCGTCCATGGTGTAGGCTCGGGGTGTGACAAATTTGGTATCAGAGCACAAAGTTCAAGAGTCCTAGGGTCTCTATGAAGTAGTGTCTATAGAATCCTAGTTATCGGTGTGAAGCGTGTCACATCTATAATTAGGAGGTTGCGACATTTAGAAAATATCTCACTTCTTTCATACTCATTTCGTGCGGTAGAGTTCATCTCTATAAAAGTTTATTTCTAACTCGTGCTTGAGCGTATCTTTAATATTATGCCTCCACGAAGAGTTTTTAGAGGTCGTCCTTCTAGGAGGAATGTCGAGGAACAAGGGATACCTAATGCACCAGAAGTGAAACCCCAATGAGAGGTCACTAATGTTGAGTTCCATGAAGCTATGCAGATATATGTTAAGCCAAGTTGTGACCAACAAAGTTGGGCACCAAAAAGGGCATCGAGAGGAAGTGGCTGATACTTCTAGGATCCGTGAGTTCTTAAGGATGAATCCTCCAAGCTTCACTGGTTCAAGTGTCACTGAGGATCCGGAAAACTTTGTGCAAGAGTTGCAGAAAGTGTTTGAGGTTATGCATGTCGCTGATGCCGAGCGAGTGGAACTAGTTGCATACCAACTGTAGGGTGTTGCTAGAATCTGGTTTGACCAGTGGAAGAAAGGTAGAGCTGAGGGGGCACCGATTATGAGTTGGGCTATGTTCGAGAGTGCCTTCATTAGACGTTTCTTTCCCCGTCGGCTAAGAGAGACAAAGGTCAGAGAATTCCATACTCTTAAGCAAAAATCTATATGTGCATGAGTATAGCCTTAAGTTCACCCAACTTTCCTGTTATGCTCCGGAGATGGTTGCTGATATGAGGAGCAGGATGAGTTTTTTGTATCTAGGTTGTCTCGTCTGTAAGGCAAAGAGAGTAAAGCCACTATGTTGATAAGAGACATGGACATAACAAGACTTATGATCCATGTGCATCAGGTTGCGGAGGATAAGCTGAGACATAGGGAGGATTTACAACACAAGAAAGCTAAGACTACAGGAAATGAGTTCAGACAGCACAAGAGTAATGCAAAACAGACCTGCTTCATCATTTGCTAGTGCACCTTGATATACCGTGAGTTTACGGTATTTCTAATACATTTCACTTACAAGTTGTGTATGTCTAGAGCCTTTGTGTATTGGTTTTTATGTATTTTTATCATGTTTTGCAGGAAAGGTGTTCAGGCGCGGAAGCTTAGAGACAGCTGAAGGAGTTGCAACCAAAAAAGGCATCCACGTAAGTGATCTACGGACCGTAGGTCCATTCACGGTCCGTAGGTTATGACCGTAGATCAGCAGGCATGGTATTGAGGACAAAT
>JAJOOH010027597.1:0-14624 GCA_029582605.1 Solanum gracilifrons
TTATGACTAGACCTAGGGTTTCTTGAATGTTAGAATTATTGGGTTCTTAGCTGTTAGAATGATCCAAATCAGATTAGTATGTTAATATTCAGTTTATTGCATGAATTCCAGAACCCTAGCTATGTATTTCTTTAGTTCTTGAATTACATATGCTAGGTCAGATATTTCAGTTATTCAGTTATACATGCCTCAATTATTAATGCATCAATATCAATATAATTGTTGCATACTCAGTTTGCATGTTCAGTCTGAGCTACCCAGTAACTTACAGAAATTCAGTCATAATGTGTTAATCACTTAATCCATTGGGAGTAGCATAATACCGAGTTGGACTAGGGTTCAGCGTAACCAAATAGTCCCAGAACTACTAGCCACGTAGGTTGTAAGTCCCTTCTGTGGGCATCATTTTAGTGATCACTCCATCATGCCTCTATACCTCTAGAAGGGTATATTGGGTCCTCTCGATGGGGCGTATGCATCGGACTCCACATTTAGCTCATATGGTTTTATTGTTGGTTATTAGTAGTTTCCACAGTTTAGTCAGATTCTATCGCATTGACCATTTATCAGTATATCCAGTATTCAGTTTCAGCATGTTATAAATTGGTCACTGTATTCAGTTATCTCAGCATTCAGTATCTATATCATGTTCATATTATATCATTGCTTATTTGCTTTGTTCAGTTATTTGTTATTTTAGTTGTATTTTATTTTGCATGTTGAGTACATTTCAAGTACTGACGCATACTCTGGGCTATATCTTCTCGTGATGTAAGTTCAGGTTCTCATCATCCAGATCACGCTTAGATCGGTTCCCGATCTCCAGTTCAGCAGAATCAGTGGTGAGTCCTCATTCTCCGAGGACAATAGTCATGAGTTTCTTTTCAGTATTTTAGTCCTTTAGTTTTAGTTTTGCTAGACTTAGTTGGGGCCTGTCCCAGCGTTTCTAGTCAGTTAGAGGCTATTTTTAGACATAGATAGATTCAACTTAGTATTGAGTTAGTATCTTCCTTTTATTAAACTCATCAGTTATAGTGTAGGGGTATTTCCCCATCTTTTCATTGTGTTTATGATTATAGCTTTCACACAGTTTCTATTATTCAGTTTATATTTAGTATGCTCATGATCATGTCAGCAGGGTTAGCTTTGGATCAGTTGTGGTCCTAGGTCCCGTGTCCGCTTCTCGGGGGTATCTCGAGGAGTGACAAACTTGGTATCAGAGCACTAGATTTAAGTGTCCTAGTATGTCTGAAAAGCCGCACTAGGTAAAGTCATTTTCATGGATGTGTAGTGTGCACCACATCTAATGAGAGGGAGGCTACAAAGTGTCTTAGGAAAAATCTTCATTTTCTTGTTACTTTTATCGTGCGTAAGGTATGATCTAATTTCGTTCTAAATCGACGTTCTACGTTTCAGTGATCATGCCTCCTCATAGAGCTAACGCTAGGAATGCGAATGCCAGGAACGCAAACGCAGCTCCTCCAGTCCCTGATCAAGAAGTGTCGAATGCAGAGTTCAGGAACGCCATTCAGATGTTGGCTCGGATTGTGGCCAACCAGAACAATTAGCAGGCTCCAGTTTCGGTAAATGCCAATGTTGGGTCAGCTACAGCCAGGGTGCGAGACTTTGTTAGGATGAATCCACTAGATTTCTTAGGATCACAAGTTGGAGAAGATCCCTAAAAATTCATTGATGAGGTCAAGAAGATCTTTGAAGTGATGTAGGTAACTGGGAATGATCGGGTTGAGTTAGAATCGTACCAACTGAAAGATGTAGCTCATATCTGGTATACTCAGTGGAAGGAGAACAGGGGTACAGAGGCAACTCCTATTACTTGGGATTGTTTCAGCGAAACCTTTCTGGACAGGTTTTTCTCCATAGGGTTGAGAAAAGCAAGGGCCCAGGAATTTATGAACATAAGGCAGGGTAACATGACGGTCCAAGAGTATAGGCTCAAGTTTAACCAACTCTTGAGGTATACTTCTCACATGGTTGTTGATTCCAGGGCACAGATGAATAAGTTTATGTACAGAGTGCCGGACTTGGTAAAAACAGAGTGCAGGAATGCTATGTTGTTGGGAGACATGAACATCTCTAAGCTCATGACTCACACTCAGTAGGTTGAGGGTGATAATCTTAGGGAACATGCAAAGGATACTAAGAAAGCAACAACAGGTAACTACGAGTATTCCCGACAGAAATCGGGTGGTGGAAATCGCTCATAGTTTCAGCAGAGGTCTTCGACTCCAGCCCCTTCATCAACTAATGTTCCATCATCTAGGTTCTGTAACGATCAGAAAGGTAGGGCGTCAGGCTCTAAGTCTCAAGGTAGTGTTTCAGGCACCAAAACTTACCCAACTTGCCCAAAATGTAGTAAGAATCATTCGAGCGAGTTCCTTGCAGGTAAAGAAGGATGTTTTAGGTGTGGTTAGTCTGGTCATAGATTAAAGGATTGTCTTTCTAGACAGGGTCAAGGAGGAAATAATGGTAAAGCTCAGTCTACAACTTCAGCAGCACCAGCAGGTCGCCCGACTCAGTAGGGTAACTCATCTGGTATAGGTGGCGGACAGCGCCAAAATAGGCTTTATGGTCTTCAGGCTCGTCAAGATCAGGAAGATTTTCCTGATGTAGTCACTGGTACATTACGAGTCTTTGATCTTGATATTTATGCATTGTTAGATCCAGGGGCTACTTTGTCTTTTGTTACTCCTTACATAGCAGTCCTGTTCAGTGTTAGCCCCGAAACTCTTTTAAAACCCTTCTCAGTCTCTACTCCAGTCGGTGACCTAGTTATAGCTAGACGGGTATACATAAATTGCCCTGTCACAGTCTCTTAGAAAGTCACCTTAGCAGATCTTGTAGAGTTAGAAATGGTAGACTTCGATGTCATTCTACGCATGGATTGGTTATATTCCTGTTATGCCTCAGTCGATTGTAGAACTAGGATTGTTCGTTTTCAGTTTCCAGATGAACCAATCTTAGAATGGAAGGGTAGTAGCTTAGCGCCTATGGGTCGATTCATTTCTTACCTTAATTCCAGAAAAATGATCTCTAAGGGTTATCTCTATCATCTAGTTCGGGTTAAGGATTTTAGTTCCGAATCCCCAACTCTTGAGTCAGTCCCTGTAGTCAATAAGTTTCCAGAAGTATTTCCAGATGATCTTCTCGGAGTTCCTCCCGAAAGAAAAATCAACTTTGGAATTGATCTCCTTCCAGATACCCAGCCTATCCCTATTCCTCCTTACATAATGGCTTCAGCTGAGCTTAAGGAATTGAAAAAGCAATTGAAAGACCTTCTAGATAATGGCTTTATCAGACCTAGTATTTTGCCATGGGGTGCACCAGTGTTGTTCGTAAAGAAGAAAAATGGCTCTCTCAGAATGTGCATTGACTATAAGCAGTTGAACAAAGTCACAATCAAGAATAAGTATCCCATCCCCAAGATTGATGACTTGTTCGACCAACTTCAGGGTGCTAGTCATTTCTCAAAGATAGATCTTAGATCGGGTTATCATCAGCTTAGAGTCAGAGATAGTGACATTCCGAAGACAGCCTTCAGAACTCGGTGTGGTCATTCTGAATTTGTAGTTATGTCATTTGGACTAACCAATGCTCGTGCAGCTTTCATGGATTTGATGAACAAAGTGTTCAAGCAGTACTTGGACTTGTTCGTTATCGTCTTTATTGATGATATCCTCATTTACTCTAGGAATGAGGAAGAATATGCGAGTCATTTGAGAGTTGTTCGGCAAACTCTCAAAGATCGCCAGTTATTTTCAAAATTTAACAAGTGCGAGTTTTGGTAACAACCAGTTACCTTCCTTGGGCATATTGTGTCTAGTGAAGGAATTCGAGTAGATTACTAGAAGTTAGAAGTAGTGAAACAATGGCCCAGACCTACCTCTGCTACAGATATCAAAAGTTTCTTGGGTCTATCGGGCTATTACAGACGGTTTATGGAAGGATTTTCATCCATAGCCTCACTATTGACTAGGTTGACTCAGAAGATGGTCAAGTTTTGATGGTCAGATGATTGTGAGAAAAACTTCACAAAATTGAAAACTAGGTTGACTTCAGCTCTTGTCTTGACTCTACCAGAGGGTTTAGATGGTTATGTGATCTATTATGATACATCCAGGGTCGGCCTAGGTTATGTGTTGATGCAACGAGGTAAGGTTATAACTTCTGCTTCTAGACAACTTAAGGTACATGAGAAGAATTATCCGACTCATGACCTTGAGCTTGCAGCAGTGGTGTTTGCACTCAAGTTTTGGAGACACTACTTGTATGGTGTTCACGTAGATGTGTTCACTGACCATAAGAGCCTTCAATATGTGTTTACCCAAAAAGAGTTGAATCTTCGCAAGAGGAGATGTCTTGAGTTCCTCAAGGATTATGACATGAGTGTGCATTACCATCCTGGTAAGGCAAATGTGGTAGCAGATGCCCTTAGTAGACTATCTTTGGGTAGTGTAGCACATGTTGAGGAAGAAAGAAGAGAGCTAGCAAAGGATGTTCACAGACTTGCTCGCCTAGGAGTTTGTCTTATGAGCATATCAGATGGTGGTGTAACTGTTCAAAATAGGGCAGAATCTTCTTTGGTAGTGGAAGTTAAGGAAAAGCAAGACAGGGATCCGATATTACCTGAACTAAAGGATGCAGTTCACCAACAGAGAGTTGAGGTTTTCTCCCAAAGGGGAGATGGTGTGCTTCACTACCAAGGTCGATTATGTGTTCCTAATGTGGGCGAGTTGAGACTGCATATTCTTGCAGAGACCTATAATTCCAAATATTCTATTCATCTAGGTGCCACTAAGATGTACCACGATCTACGGGAAGTCTATTAGTGGAATGGTATGAAAAGAGATATAGAAGATTTTGTGGCTAAGTGCCCCAATTGCCAGCCAGTCAAAGTAGAACATCAAAAACCAAGAGGCATGACTCAAGAGATTGACATTCCTACTTGGAAGTGGGAAGTGATCAACATGGACTTCATCACAAGTTTACCTCGTACTCGCAGACAACATGACTCCATTTGGGTGATTGTTGATAGGGTTACTAACTCTTCTCGCTTTTTGGCGGTCAAGACAACAGATTCGGCAAAGGATTACGCCAAGATTTACATTAATGAGATTGTAAGGTTGCATGGGGTTTCTTTGTCTATCATCTCAGATAGAGGTCCTCAGTTTACCTTTTATTTTTGGAAGTCATTTCAGAAAGGTCTTGGTACTCAGGTTAATCTTAGCACAGCATTTCATCCGCAAACGGATGGTCCGGCAGAGCGTACCATTAGACCTTAGAGGACATATTGAGAGCTTGTGTGATCGATTTCAAGGGTAGTTGGGATGATCACCTTCCACTTATTGAGTTCGCCTATAACAATAGTTACCATTCCAGCATTTAGATGGCCCCTTATGAGGCATTGTATGGGCGTAGATGTAGATCTCCAGTTGGTTGGTTTGAAGTAGGTGAAGTAGCCTTGATAGGACCAAATTCAGTCCTTGATGCTATAGAGAAAGTGCAACTCATTAGAGATAGACTTAAGACTGCCCAGAGTCGCCAGAAGTCTTATGGAGATGTGAGAAGAAGGGAGTTCCAAGTTGATGATTGGGTTTTCCTGAAAGTGTCACCTATGAAGGACGTGATGAGATTTGGTAAGAAAGGAAAGCTCAGCCCCAGATATGTAGGACCTTACCGGATCTTGAAAAGGAATGGTAAAGTGGCTTATGAGTTAGAGTTGCCAACAGACTTAGCAGCAGTGCATCCAGTCTTTCAAATTTCACTTTTGAAGAAGTGTGTGGGTGATCCAGCATCCGTAGTGCCATTAGAGATTGTGGTTGTAAAAGATAGCATTTCTTATGAGGATGTACCAGTTGAGATTCTCGATCATCAGGTTAGAAGGCTGAGAAACAAAGAAGTCGTTTCAGTCAAGGTTTGGTGGAGGAGTCAGTCCGTAGATGGAGCTACTTGGGAAGCAGAAGCGGACATAAAAGCCAAGTATCCTCATCTCTTTCCTTCCAATTCCACTCCAGCTTGAGGTAATAGTTCCCCTTCATTTTTTCAGTCATTCATTCGTAAATTCAGTCTTAGAATCATGTTCCTTCAGTTTGTACTTGTATTTTTAGTGTATTTGCATGTTCTTGGAACTCAATTCAGTCAGAAATTCAGTTCTCAGTGTTTAGTGGTAGGGATTGCAGTCTTCTCCCTCCATTTCAGCTAGCTTAGTCTTCATTTGAGGATCAATGGTCCCAAGGGGGAGATAATGTAGCACCCCATATCCGAAACAGACCAAAAATACAGATTTTGAGAAGTTGCAGATGCAACCCACGGTTGCCATCCACGGACCATAGGTCAGACCACAACCCGTGCTGGTGGTCCGTGGTTCACCACTGCAATCCCTCCCCAAGCCCAGCTCAGAAAATCAGCTAAGTCTCGACCCACAGACAGACCCATGGTCTGTAGGTCATACCACTATTCGTGGATCGAGGCCCCATTTACCCAGCCTTTGACGCAAATGACGGTCGACCAGCATGGACCGTCGTTCGATCTACAGTCTGTAGGTCTGACCGTAGGTGAGGATCAGCAGCTAGTTAGATAAAAATTGTTGATTGGATCAACCTCAAATGGTCATAACTCTTAGCATAAAAGGTATTGTGTGTCTCATGACCTATGGTATGATAGATAATTGAATCTTCTTTCCAACGCCACTGAGTTTTCTAAAATCCGACCTTCGAGTAAAAATTTATGCTCGTTTAAGTGAAGCCCTGTCGGGTAGACTCGACCTACGACCCCAATCTACGGACCGTAGATTGACCTACAACCCATAGGTCCCATCCGTCGATCAGTCCGACAATAGTTAAGTCAGGGGTCTTTTGGTCTTTTCCTATTTTGTTGGACCCCTAAGCTACATCGTTTAGACGTTAAATTATGAGGTTTTAGGCAGTTTAAGCTTAGAAACATAACTATAACTTACCTAAGTCAAATCATTAATCAGAACTTAGAAAATTAGAAACGTAAGAAGAGAAAAAAGTGACCAACCCTAACTCCAAGAACGCAACAAGTTTTCTTCAGTTCTATCCCAAAAATCAAAGGATTTCTCCGTGAAATTCGTCACCAGGTATGTGGGATTTCACTAGTGAGCTCCTTTCACCCATTAGGTCCCTAGTTTTCAGTCAGTTTCTTGATTCCCTTATTATGACTAGACCTAGGGTTTTTTTAATGTTAGAATTATTGGGTTCTTAGTTGTTAATATGATCCAAATCAGATTAGTATGTTAATATTCAGTTTATTGCATGAATTCCAGAACCCTAGCTATGTATTTCTGTAGTTCTTGAATTACACATGTTAGGTCAGATATTTCAGTTATTCAGTTATACATGCCTCAGTTATTAATGCATCAGTATTAGTTTAATTATTGCATACTCAGTTTGCATGCTCAGTCTAAGCTATGCAGTAACTTAGAAAAATTCAGTCATAATGTGTTAATCACTTATCACTACAAAAAAATCAGTGTTTACCGACGGATGAAATCCGTCACTAATCTATGATATTCCGTCGCTAAACAGGTTTAGCAACGGATTAGCGACAGATTATTGATTGTTGCTATATTGCTCGTTGATAATCACTTAGTGACGAAAAAAGCGTTCCGTCACAAGTTTAGCGACGTCTTAGAGACGAAATATATCCGTCACCACTTGTTCGCGACGGAATAATCCGTCATTATATTTACATTGTTTGTTGCTAATTTCATAATTCATTTCGTCATTTTTATAAATTCGTGACAGATTTTTTGTCGCTAATCCGTCGCAACATATTTCCTCGCAAAATTTTTTGTCGCTGGTCAGTCGCCAGCATTTCTTTATGTAGCAACAATAAAATAGTCGCTATATTTGTTGCTAAATTTTTTCTTGTAAATTTGATTTATTTTGTTTTAAATATACACTGTTGATATAATTTAAATTAAATTGCTAAATACCCCAAAAATAATCAACATATATAATAATATCATAAATGGTTCAAAATATATAGAATATCAAAATTGCATATTTTCGATTCAAAACATCCAAAACAATATATCAATTGTTCTTAAAAGAACCTACATTCATCAAATATTGTTACTGCAGAATTTGAACTTTCCAAAAAAGCAGACAATATAAAAAAAGGGATACGATTGTCACGTGAAACTAAGGATCAACCTCGTCCTCATTAGTTATACTTAAAGGAGGCACTAAGGGTGTCACAGTTGATGGGTTGTCAATTCTCTCAATAACAACAGGAAGAAAGTGATTAGTAAGTGTAGGAAGCATTTTCTTTACAAACTCATCCATATTTGTTATCGGTGTTGATTGAGAAATTGAAGGTAGTACTGATGATGAGGCACAAAATTTCTGCCCGTAGTAACTTTTTGCTTCAGAACCAAGACCATATATTCTTCTCTTCTTTTCACCCCCCACAACTTGATAATATGCTTCACATTGATCAATATCAGTTTGAGACACTATTTTTTCCCGCAATATTTCTTCATATTTTTCCTGTAATAAGTTGAGAAAAAATGAAAGCATTAAACATTGGGAACAAAATATATTTTGAAGGCCAACACAAAAACATGCATAACCTTTTAAGCATTATCATTAATGTACAAATTGAGCCTTCAAATTTCAAGCCTTAACTATTCCTATCTACATAAGAAGTTTCTACAATATAATAATATGTGCAATTGATCAATAATATGTGTTGTTCCAGCCCAACAGGAACATCTCGTTATGCTAGTGTTAACACCCATCTTAGAGTTGGTAAGTGAGGATGATATCACACCAAGTACCTAGTAGTATGTTAAACTTTATATAATCACCTCTCTTCCTTGTATGCAGAACAAAGCAGAAGAGACGATTTGGAGTCTCTTGGTTATGTGCTTATGCATTTTTTTAGAGGAACGTTCAACAGTTACAAAGCAAGTATCAAAACAAGGAAATGTATGAACTACCATTCAACCTACCAGTTGTACTTGACTCTTTGAAGAAAAAGCTAAGTGAATACTTGATCATACATAATGCTTGAAACTCCAAACATTCAGTAGTTAGACTTAGGCTTAACTACTGAAAGGAATAAACCAGTAACTAAGGCCACTATTAGCTTTATATAAACAATGTAAACAAAGAACTCCAAACCATTATACTTAATTGTTCAATTATTCAACAAGGTCCAAAAGTGAAGGTTTATTCACAAATTGACATGGACAATGAACTTTCATACACATCCAATTAGGCACACTATTCATGCTTCTATTAAAAAAAGCTTTTAACATACAAATAAACAAATGGTCATACCAACTGGAGGTGAAATTATAAAATAAACTCATGAAAAATATTTCAATCTCCACTCTTAATAGAGTCAAGCCTCTCAACCATCAAACCAACATTTAACACCCATATCTAAGTTGAACTTGTAAGCCAACTTCGAGATAGAGAAAAACAAAAATAATGCAGGGAGATACCATGGTGCAGTATTTGAACGAAAGCTTTCAAGTCTTTATAGTCAAAATTACTCATGATATTAAAGAGGAACCTAAAGATAGTAAATTAACATATTTTAAGATGCACAAAAGCTATTATCAGGTTGAGATACTTTTGGCTAAGAGATCCAAGTGTAGTTACTGTTAAAGGGTTGTCAACTGATCCAGAAAAGGTCCAAGCAAATGTTGAATTGGGCTAGACCAATGAATTTCGGGCCAAAGAGTAGCTGCTGCTATTCAAAAGAGTAACTATTGTTGTTCAACAAAGGGGCTGCCAAAACTATTGGGGTTGGACTATGAGGTTCAATACAAGAAGGGGCCTGAGCTGATGCTTTATCTAGATAACATGAAGACAGTTGCCATTCCATTCCATGAAGACAGTTGTCATTGAATTACAAAATACTGTGAAGAGATGCTTCCTCCAAAATAAAAGTTTATTCTAGAATGACCAACATGTGAACAAAAACTCCAAGATAGTTTTCCAAGAAGACCAACTAGTGCAAAGACAGAATCAGAAGAAATGAATTTTGAAGATATACATGTGCAAAGACACAATCAAATGCCAAAATAGCACAAGCCAGAGACAAACTGAATACTATTCAAGCCAACATTAACACTCATACCAACAACCAGCAGTCATACTCATACCAACAACCAACAACCAACAAATATTACACAATAAAGAGAAAGAGAAGTTGTAATAGTTGGTGAATCATATAGGCTGCAATGCCATAGCAACCAACATTAACTGTGTATTTTCATTTTCAGCCAAGTTCCCTATTTTAAATATTTTGGACTTACATGAACAATGCGAGAACGCTCATCAACAAAAGACTTTCCATCATGACCATGCATATGGACGTGTAAATGTAACTCTCCTGGTGTTGGATCTCGACCCTTTTCAATAGCCTATACAAAAGAAAACCACTTTAATAAATAGATACAATCATATTTGTTGCGTAATATGTTTAGATACAAGCGTAGAGAAAGTAAAATTTTTACTTATATAGTTCATGAAATATGTACTTACAAGTCTTTTGCGATATTCTCCCATTGAGATAGAGCCGCCTGTGTGAGTCCCTGCTGCAGTTTCATGGCCGCCACGACGGTTCTTTGCATTTATTTCTGACTTCTTAATACAGTCATCACTTCCCCAAAGTTCCATCCATATTTTCCACACATGCTCAGGTACAACACCTGGCCTACTCCTTCTCCTTTTATTTTTGAAATGAAATTCCTGTAGTTTACTGCCGCCTTAGCCAACCAGTGTCTCTTCACTTCACTTTCACTAATGGAAACATCCCAATAGATTTTTTTTGAAAAAAAATTAAAAGTAATACATTTATATCATAATTATAATTGTGAATACACTTTGTAAACTCACTTACGACTAAAAGTTATACCTTGAATTCTCCAAAATAACCATCTCCTATATCATTTGAGACACTTTTCCAATTGATTCCATTGGAATCAACATCATTTATGAAAGACTTAGATATGAAACTCGAGCATGTTTTAGAAGGTTCCAATGTGTATACATTTAAAGACATTATTTGATTGATTATCATTAAATCAAAAGTAATATAAGTAGCTGAAACTATATCTATAAGTTCTAACAAAAAAAATACTCAAATTATATCTGGCTGCTTATTCTCTATTCCTTCACAAAGCTTTCAACAGCTTTTTATCACCTAAACACTTGCAGAAAATAAAGTGGAAAAAAATATATACCATTTTTTTCCTGTTAAAACCGGTATAAACACAAAAGTGTGTGCAAAGATCAGATCTTGTGTGCAAAGTGAGTGAGGATATAGAGAATTTGGACATTTCCAAGACTGATTGTAGTGAAAAGATCAGATCTTTACAAATAAAAAGTGAATTCTCAAACACACTAAGAGAAATTTGAAAAAAAAAAATACATCTTCTATCTATACTGACAGAAACTACTCTATGATACAATATTTCTTAAGTTCTTTTCTTTCTTGGCATTTCATGCTTATGACGTGTATGTCTATATACTAGTATTGCTGACTACTTAAAACAACAGTTGGAGTAGAGAACGTAAGTAGATAACGGTTATAAGGATAAAAGTAAAAGAATGGACTAACCCTGCAGAAGTTAGAAAAATATGGGTCCATGTATGGTTACTACTGGAATCGCCTTCAGCAACTGTGTTGCTATGACCTACTGAGTTGCTTTGATTTGGTGCAACTGGTGGTGTCTCAGAGATGGCTGGGGTAGTATTTTGAGCTAGACCCTGACCTATTGTGTTGCTTTGATTTGGTGAAACTGGTGATGTCTCAGAGATGACTAGGGTAGTATTTTGAGCTGACGTTTCAACAGTTGGGGTACCACCTTGTTGAGAAGATACTATAGTGGGCATGAGAATAGTTGGCATGCTTACACGAATAGTTGGATTACTTCTACCTGAGGACTTGCCACGACCTCTTCCTCGAGCCATACCTATATACAAATATAATTGTGTTGTTAGACCAAATCAGAGAGAAACAACAAATTAAGCATAACCCATAATAATGAGAACTATTGCAACAACAGAAATTAGAATAAAACAGTTATCACTAGTACAAAATCAAGTTCAGCTACATGATTAGTGAAATACTTTTCAATAAAGTGAAAGTGTGTTGAAGTATTAAAATTGTTGTTGACAAAGAGAAAGAACTGATGCCTGTAAGTACAAGAGTGTAATAGCTATCATTGACTTCTATCAGAACAGATCATATAAATTAAGGAACAAATTATTAAAAGAACCATGGACTTTTATTAGAAGCTTACACAAAGAATTAGTAACTACATTCTGCAAATTTGTTTCTCATAAGATTGGTATTACAAGGCACACTTTTAATGCAAAAAGAGCAAGCAGCAGTTATATTTCTTGGTTAGTTCCCACTTACTTGGCTTGTTGGATTGCAATTATGAAGAAATGGTGACAATGTAAGTTGATTCAAATACGTAACTTTAGAGCACAATTCCACTTCTTATAGTTATATTATAGCATTACCAAGCTGCAGAAAAAGCAACTATTCTTTTTAATTGTCTTATCTAAAAAACAGAAGAGAAAGAAGATTCCAAATAGTTGTCTGCTTGTAACTGTATATCAATGCCTCTTTTGCAGCCTCCTCACTTTTTGATTACCACAAGTATACACAAAATATCAGGATCTTTACTCCAAAATTTGCAGTATACAATACATTTACCATACAATAATCATGATAATTACATACAATTGATAATTGATAGCAAACATTTTCTATCCCTTTTTTTCCTCACCAAAGAAAACAACAAATGATCTTGAAACCATCATTCATTCATTACTACAATATGGGATTGAATGAATATTGGAAAGTTTTCTTTGAAAAGTTCCATACTTTATTCAAATTAAGATCACAAAAGTCAATTAGACTAGTTAGTAGTTTTAATTGTCTAAATTAACTATTCGCAAAAGATAAACTTGGTATGAACCACATGTTCCTAAAGTTCGAGTATACATTACATAAACTTTTGCAATAATAGAGCTACAATTTAAAAGAATAAACTAACAAAATCATTTAATTCAGATTACTCCTCCTATAACTTTTGAACTGGTTGATCTAATCACTTTGCCCCTCACCATTCCCTTAAGAAATTATTACCTAGCATCCAAAAAAAGCAATAATCGAAGTAAAGAACAACAAGTACTGACAAAAATCGAAGGACAAGATACCACAAGATTAAAGCTAATGCTATTGGAATTCACAGAGACAACACTCGACTACCTAACCTCCAAAACCTTCTATCTATGGTGCGTCATGTCCTCGAAAAACTGACTCGATTGTACGCCATGTACAATCTAATCACCTCACCCAGTATTCTTTGGCCAACCTCTACATCTCCTTAGCCGAATCACTAACATATCTCACATTCTTAATAATCGAACAATATAAAGTGAATTAAGAAAAATTAAAAAATTGGAACCTCAAACACTGCAGAAAATCATTGAATCTTTCCTTTAAAAACCCTATTTTCAGTACACCCAACCTTCTAAACTCCTATTTTCAAATAATTTCAACCTTACTTCGAGATTAATAAGTTGAGAGTTAGAAACTCACGAAACCCCATTTCAAATACTGCACATAAATAGGGTTTGATTTTGCACAACAACTATTGTTCCCAAAACAAAATAGAATACTAAACTAAACCCTAGAGAGTTCATTGATTGGAGAGTACTTGCTTGTTAATGGAAGATTTACTTGAAACTTTGAAAGGCAGAGCTCTTGAAAAGAGAGGAAAAATGGGAGTTAAACACAAACCGTAGAGAGTTCATCTATCGAAGATGGAGAGATGAAGAAGAATGTTCAGCGGAGATGGAGAGCTCACTTCATCGACCTGAGATGGAGATTGAGAGCTTATTTCTCATATGGAAATGGAGTGTTCACTGGAGATGGAGTGTGAAAATGTTGAAATAAAATTGTGCCCTAGAATATATGACATAAAGAAATTTTTGCAACGGATTGTATCATTCGTCGCTGCCAAATAAATATATTTATACACATTAAATTCTAACGACGGATTTTTTCGTCACTATTTAATATAATTTTATAAAAAATATATTTAAAGGTTTAGCGACCTTTTTTCCGCCACTAATTCCGTCGCTAAATAATAATAAAATTTCTCACAACTAATTTGTTGCTAAATCCTTAGGCAATTTTGGGCGCCAAACTTTTGCGCTAATATTTAGCGATAGATTAAATATTCCGTTGCAAATCCGTTGCTATATTATAAAACAAAAAAATATTTGTTAATTTTGCAACAAAATGGTTATTCCATCGTAAATCTGTCATTATATAGTGACGGAATATTGTTCGTTGCTAATATCCTTCGTTAAACGCTATATTTTTAGTAGTGTTAATCCATTGGGAGTAGCATAATACCGAGTTTGACTAGGGTTCAACATACCCAAATAGTCCCAGAACTACTAGCCAAGTAGGTTGTAAGTCCCCTCTGTGGGCATCATTTTAGTGATCACGCCAGAATGCCTCTATACCTATGGAAGGGTATATTGGGTCCTCTCGATGGGGCGTATACATCGGACTCCACATTTAGCTCATGTGGTTTT